>LPNX010812966.1:724402-744402 GCA_001517045.1 Pseudotsuga menziesii | reverse complement strand
CCCCATCATCACATTCATCATCATCATCATCATCATCATCAACATAATCATCATCATCATCACCATTAACATCGTGAACATCATCATCATCACCCTCATCATCACCATCAACATCATCACCATCATCATCATCATCACCACCATCAACATCATCTTCATCATCTTCATCTTCATCATCATCATCATCATCATCCTCATCCTCATCATCATCATCACCTTCATCATCATCATCATCATCATCATCAACATGATCATCATCATCACCATTAACATCGTGAACATCATCATCATCATCACCATCAACATCATGAACATCATCATCATCATCATCATCACCATCAACATCATCTTCATCATCTTCATCATCTTCATCTTCATCATCCTCATCATCATCATCCTCATCCTCATCCTCATCCTCATCCTCATCCTCATCATCATCATCACCACCATCAACATCGTGAACATCATCATCCTCATCCTCATCCTCATCATCATCACCATCAACATCATCACCATCATCATCACCATCAACATCATCTTCATCATCTTCGTCTTCATCTTCATCATCATCATCATCCTCATCATCATCATCACCATTAACATCGTGAACATCATCATCATCATCCTCATCATCATTCTCATCATCATCATCACCATCATCATCATCATCATCACCATCAACATCATCTTCATCATCTTCGTCTTCATCTTCATCATCCTCATCATCATCATCACCTTCATCATCATCATCATCATCATCACCATGAACATCGTGAACATCCTCATCATCATCCTCATCATCATCACCATCAACATCATGAACATCATCATCCTCATCATCATCATCAACATCATCATCCTCATCCTCATCATCCTCATCATCTTCATCATCTTCGTCATCATCCTCATCATCATCATCCTCATCATCATCATCACCTTCATCATCATCATCATCATCACCATTAACATCGTGAACATCATCATCATCATCCTCATCATCAACACCATCAACATCATCACCATCATCATCACCATCAACATCATCTTCATCATCTTCGTCTTCATCTTCATCATCATCATCACCTTCATCATCAACATCATCATCATCATCACCATTAATATCGTGAACATCATCATCATCATCCTCATCATCATCCTCATCATCATCACCATCAACATCATGAACATAAGCATTAGAGAGAGAGAGAGAGAGCAAGAACGAATGGCACGGTGGGGTGTTTGGAAGAGAGAGGAGTGGATTTTAAAGGTAGGGAGAGGAGGAGGGGGGATTAGAGGTATGGAGAAGAAGAGGGGGGGTTAGTAAGAGTTAGGGGGAAGAAGGGAGTTAGGGGGAACATAAAATAATAAAAGTATAATTGACAAAACAAGCAGACATTATAGTATTTAAAAACACGTGCACGTTTTGCTTCACTAAAACGCGCTCCCGTTTTGCTTCAATAAAATGCGCTCCCGTTTTGCTTCAATAAAACGCGCTCCCGTTTTGTTTAAATTCAAAAATGTGTTCCCTCCAAATGATAAGGCCGATCCTCGACCCATGCTTGCATGGAATTCTTATGCTTATGTGTTTGCTTCGTACTTTGCTTCGGATTCAACATGCCTATGCCTTGGAGTATGATAAACCATGGCTAATTCAACATTATATCCAAATTTTCAATATGCTCATGTTTAGCCGTTCGTCTGATTATGCTGCACACCTCCATTTTTTATGAGATTTTAGAAACAGATATGGTTTTTTTTTGCAGATTCCAAATATGTAAATTTTAACAAGAATACATTATTTTTTCTATTTTTTTCTTATTTATCTTCTATCATCACTCCTCAACTCAAAAAACACACTGTTAGTGTTTCGTCCATATCTCTTTCGTTTCTCAACCATTTTAAAAAAAATTGTATGGTGCACTAAAGAACACCAACCTCTACATGCTATAAAAAACCCATTTCCAAATAATTGCATTAAGACATTCACACGCTGCACCCACAATTGACGTACCGTTTTCGAGGTTTGATCTCTTAGATAATAAATAAAAAAATTAAAAAAATTATATTTATTATTGGAAAAATAGTCGTGCACTAGTACTATATGTTCTCTATATGTATACCGATTTTCGTAAGTTTATTCCATCATTTAGTCACTCAGACGCTGCACCCACAAAAACATATACCTTATAATTTGTCCAAAAAATAAAAAGTGCCCATTAAAAAATATCTAACTTCAGATAGTTAACAGCATTTTCAATAGAAAAAAATTATATATTTGGAAAGGTCATTCAATTTCCTACATTTCTTGTGTTTTACTCATCGCAAGATTCATTGTGTAAGTGTCTCAAAATATCCATGCAAGTTGATGGTTGTCTGTTTTTTCAGTTTTCTATTGCATCTAACGCGCCAAAAGAGACCCTCATCTTTGTGCACTCACCCTTATACCTGTTAAAACTACTTACAAGGCTGCCAATATAGCTGATATTTTTCTAAAGAAAATTTTTCGATTACATGGAGTACCAAAAGTCATAATCTCAGACAGAGATCCTAAGTTCACAGGAAACTTTTGGAAGTCCTTGTTTAAAGGATTAAATAGAACATTGAATTTCAGTACTTCTTTCCATCCTCAAACAGATGAACAAACTGAAAGGGTAAACCAGGTACTGGAATATTTATTGAGAATGTATGTGAAAGATCAGCCAAGTAAGTGGGAGGACTATTTACATCTAGTAGAATTTGCATAGAATAATAATTATCAGACATCAGCTAGATCCAGTCCATTTGAAATTTTATATGGACGAAAATGTAATACTCCTATCTCTTGGAGTAATCTAGTAGATAGATTGGTATTAGGTCTAGAATTGTTGAAAGAAATGGAAGAAATTGTGAAACAAGTGCAGGGAAATCTGAAAGTGGCACAGGATCGGCAGAAAAGTCAAGCCGACTTGAAAAGAACTCCAAAGGAGTTTCAGGTAGGTGAACATGTGTTCATCAAGGTAAGGCCCAAGAAGAGCTCTCTAAGACTGGGGAGTTGTGCAAAATTGGCACCTCGTTACTGTGGTCCATTTGAAATTCTGTCTAGGATTGGTCAAGTAGCTTATCAATTAGCATTACCACCTAACTTAAGAGTACATAATGTTTTTCACATTTCTGTTTTAAAGAAATATGTTTATGATGCTACTCATGTGGTTAATTGGAATGTTGTACAGGTGGAACCAGAAGGAGAATTTATGGTGGAACTGGATTGTATCCTTGGGAGGAGGGAAATTACACTTTGGAACCGCACTATTGGACAGGTGAAGGTGCAATGGAAACACCTTAGTCTTGAAGAAGCCACCTGGGAATTGGAAAGTAAAATGCGAGATGCATATCCAATTCTGTTCCAGGGGACTTCGGAGGATGAAGAACAAATAACATTGAGGACGGTGCTATATTCTAAGGGGGTGTGTATGTCACATGCCCCAATTTTGTAAAATAATGTTATTTTATTTTGATTTGATTCCAAGACATTATGTTAAATTTAATGCTAAGTTGAAACTGATGACTCAGTAGAGTCAAAAGATGTGGAATGTAATTCTGAATATTTTATTTTTAAATAAATAAAAGTGTAGACAACAGCTTGGGAGAGCTGTTAAAAAGAGTGTACTAGTCAGGTTGGTGGAGGGAACTAGGTGGAGAGCAAAAATACAAGTGGCAGCATCCTCAAACACTTCCTATGTTGCAGGTGGCAACCTCCCTACATTTGGGGTCATGATCCCCCAAGAAAGTGGGATCAGAGCAGGTGGCTCAATTAATGACAACTAACCCAAAAAGACTTAGGCAATATTAATAAAAGTGCCTAATATAGAGAGCTGAGGCTGCTCATTCGAGGAGAAGAATCATTCAAGTGAATGCACTTCAAGGAATTCATTGGGAAAGGGAAATTAGAAGGAAGGTGTTTTGAGGGGTAAACTGCAGGAACTTGATCTAGTACAACTTTGCAGCTGAAAGATCTTACTGATGTATGCAGAGTTGGTATTAAGTCTCAAGACTAGTACTTGGTTGATTTCTCCACCTAGTTCCAGCCAAGGAGACCAGAGCAGGCTCGGGGGTCCTGAGAAGTTGCTATTTGAGCGCTCTCCAGGAGTTGGTAGGGAGGAACGGCCTCCCGTTGCTGTTGTCATCTAGCTTTAAAAACATGTTCTGCTATCTTTTAATTTCCGTGTTAAAGTTTATATCTGTGTATGAGCAAATGATGAATGCTATAGGTTATGATGTAGACTGTTGAGTGTAAAATATCTAAGTTGTTTAATGTTGAATCTATTCTTTATGAAAAATAAATCCTACCTGTGTTTTTCTCCATCTGGAGTAATCCAGATCGTACTCTAGCATAGGTAGTGTATTTAAATGAATGAAGTATGATGTAAATATAAAATGAATTTTTTGATATGAATATTGAAATGTTTTCTTTCATTAGATAATTGTTTACCAGAAGAAATATTAATATGTTCATAGAGTAGTGTTAGATCTAGATTGTGTATGTTAGAATATTAGAAAAAGGAAAAGAAGTCATATCATTATACTAACAGTAGTATGTTCTAGTAGGTGAATCATTCCTCTATACAGTACTTGCTTCCGTAAACCTTATATCTATATTGAAACAAAAGGAAAAGAAGTTAGCAGTTGAATGCTTAATTTTAGGATAAGTAAAAATGCCTTTTCAGCTCTGTAGTTCATTTCTTTTCCTATTAAGAATAACTATTTTATCTACATCAATCTAAACTATAAGTAAGGATAGATAACCCCGATTCAATTCTAATGATAAAACTAATTGATTTAAGCATGTTAGCTAGGTTTATCTCATTTATGTTGATAATGCAAACAATTTATTTATCTTATTAAAACTATACTTTTGCAATTTCTGAAGTTACTAACCTGTCTCCTAACAAAAGATTCAATTTAAACAAATACTACTATATCTATGAAGAAAGGAACTAAGTTATTTGTTTTTACAGAGTTATTTTATTACCCTTATTGCTTAACATTTTCTGATGTTCATATTATAAATAGGGTAATATAAATACAGCATGATTCTTTATAAATTATTTAGCTATAGAAATCATAATAGTATAACAATGAGATATTATCTCATCTGTACACTTTACAAACGGACTAAGTGTAAGGTTAAATTACTATTTATGGAAATAATATTTACTTATGAACAAACTAAAATTCAATTGAACTAACAAAAACATTTACAAAAAGTATTAACAGGGTCGAAACCCTCACAAGATAAAATAGTATAAAATATAGTAATACATTACAATACCATATCAGATAGCATAAACCCTATACTTCAAAGGTGTAACAATATAATTACATAAGTACAAATCCAAAGAATTGGATTATTTAAATTTATGAAGTTAACAAATATAAAATAATTATTACAGTTCCATAAGGACAGAGAAAAATATTAAAGAAAGCATAAATACTCCTACATATAACATACAGTTATTTAAACATGTATTATTTAAATAACTTACAGAATAAATTAAAATGTAATTGCTTACAGGGTTATTAACAGAACATATACATGCTCGATTAACCGAGCTTAATAACAAATTTTACGATATAAGAAATAGCAGAATAAACAATAGTAATATATATTTAAAAAAGGAGATAATTTAAAAACAATAGATACATCTTTACACAGCTGAGTTAGGGTGAAACCCTAATGTATCAAAAATTACAATAGAAGTATCAAAATAATTGAGTCTAATCTCTAGACAGATGCATCCTTTCATTTAACGTTAATAGAGAATGGCTCGACAGGCCTTACACCATTCTTTACATAACTTTGCACAAAATCAGAAATCAAAGATTTACAAGTTATGGCCTAAGCCGGAAACCCTGCAAGTAGCAAGGGTTTGTAAACAAACTAAATAGTGGAACAAGATAACCAAGAAAACTTTAACCACGAGGGTCTTTTGCCAACCATGGTGACCAACCAACAAACGTTCCATAAGGAACTGTACAAGGATGAACTGCCATGGGATAACCAGGGCTTACCCGTGAGCAATATTTCGACAAGGCCTTGCACCAGCTGCGTAGGAAGACGTTACTGTCACCTATGAGACAACCCACATCGTTGTCATTACTTTTACTTATAATTTAACAGAGCTACAAATGAATTTAAGAAACAGATAAGCAAGTAATTTTACTTGGTTTTAAAAGTAATGTAGCCACCCACGAACAGGAGTGCCA
The DNA here is from genome assembly GCA_001517045.1 of Pseudotsuga menziesii. Classification (NCBI taxonomy): domain Eukaryota; kingdom Viridiplantae; phylum Streptophyta; class Pinopsida; order Pinales; family Pinaceae; genus Pseudotsuga; species Pseudotsuga menziesii. The sequence goes on along the minus strand of LPNX010812966.1, from coordinate 738,159 downwards.
CCACCAACACAAAGATCGGCAAACCCTTCATCTTTTACGTGACAGAGGCAGGCTAAACAAGCGCAACCACAGCCAGTGGCAGTCAAAGAATGGGAGCAACGACCAAGCAAACAATGAAGCATGCGTTGTCGCCACTTTCCAAACTGGAGAACTCACCTTGCCAGAAACCCTAAGACAGACCAGACCGCAAGTTTAGAAGTCACGGCTCTCATTGCCTTGCTACCAGGATAATAAAAAAATTACAGTCTGATAACCCTTCCAAAAAGCAAGCCATGGAGGAATAACCCTAAGGAAAAACAACTACACACAGTTTAAACAGTGAATGTTTTGTCATAGCTCTCCTCACATCGTTGCAGGACAAGCTTACTATAAACAAAGGACAATAACAACGATGGAAGGCTAAACTCTTAACCAGACATAGAGTTTACATGGTGGCCAAGACACTGCAGCAAGCGGTCGGAGTCCCAAAAATGATGGAGAAAATGACAAAGGCTAGGGTTCAAACTCCCTTTTTATTGTCTCAACACTTGGCCATGGTGAATCCATGTATGCATGCAAATAATTTACCATGCAGTGGGTAACTTACAAAGTCCCTGCATGCAATCAAATAAACAATCTTTTAAAATGATTTTCGCTCAATCATTTGGTTGACAAAACATTCCACAAGGTTCTACGATTCCGGAGTCAACCACATGATGCATGCTTCAAAATATTGAAAGCAATAGTATAATAAGGGTATGGTTATTATATTCAAGGTTAACAATAGTTCATAGTTAACTAAATTTTTTCTTTTGAAAATGCAAAAACAAATATTACTCTTCCAAAATTTTATAATCTTAAACAATTGGGTACTCCCTAATATTTATATGGCAAAATGACAACTTTACAATAAAATTTAATTTGAACACATTAAGCTGACATGTCTGTAACATTAATTTTACATTTGAGTAAAATAGTATTTATTTTATTGTATTTTTCCACATTAGAACACACTTCATTATACAAAATAACTACTTAGACTATGCAATAACCATATTGGGGCATTTAAATGATCTATGCAATAGCCATATTGGGGCATTTAAATGATCTATGCAATAACCATATTGGCGCATATGCATGATATTATGCATAGTGTAGGACATTGTAATAATATATAGTATAAAAAAACTAGAACCATGAGATAACTACGAATTGTTAACTATGTACAAAAGGAAGCCACTACGCAAAATGAGGATATAATAAACCTACAACCAAAAAATACATATAAAACCAATCAAAAACTTAATTCAAATTGGAGAGAGGGTAGCCCTCCAATACTAAGAGGTGTAATAATGATGGGAATTGGGTGCCTAAGAAATATTAATACACAATTCATTGAAACATTAAAAAAAATCCTACATACCAAGCAAATTAGCAGCACTAGCATCACCAGGGTCGAGGCATCAAATTTTATTGTTCAAAACTTGTCATGACAACATATAGGGACGAGATGGAGGGGAAATGGAATCAATCATAAGTCAATTGGAGCCTTTCAACTCACTGCATGTCTAAGTCTTGACAATCTTCCTTTTAAATTGAACCAGAACACCAAAGAAGTTTGTTAATGGCTAGATTTGAGAAAGTTCTGGGTGTGAATAATTAAGAGCTCAACGCTCTAAAAAAATTAACGTATTTTCCTCTATGTTGAATTTTGTTTTCCTTGTTGCTGCAAGATGCTACCTTCCTTATTGTCTTACCAAAAGACATGAGAATGAGGGAAAAGGTGTAAAAATATGGACTTCACCTTCAAAGAGTGCCTTGCAATCACATTGGTAAGGAGTGATAAGCAAATCACAACAACCAATAAGTGATAGACAGAGAAGAGTCTAGCTAATCCAAAAGCAAGATGATACAATGATGACAATAAGCCTATATTTATAGATGGGTTGTTTGAATAAAAGTCTAAAACCATGGACTCAAAACAAATAGTTGGAAACCACCAAGCAAAAGCAGAGATAAAAACCAAGCCTACAACCTTATGCTAATTGAGTTAAGCTTGATTACCCCTAAATGGCCTTTTACAACTATCAAAAGACTTAAACTACAACTTTATTATATAATAATCAGCTTACATTCAAAATAGCCCAATTATATAGTGTTTAAGACAAAATTTATTGTCCGGGGACACAATAATCAGATAAGTTGCTTCACTTTTACTTTTTTACATACCTTATAGTAAATAAACTTCTCATTCAAGAACCATTTGAGCAAGTCATAACCAATGCTTAAAAAATCAGGTCAGTGAACAACTCAGTCTGGTTAGTGTAAGAGTTCAACTCAAACTCACTAAAAATTTGACAAAAGCTCAAAAAATAGAAATGGTTCAAAGTGAGGGGGTTTATTTTCATTTCTAGCAGTTATATTTGATGTCAATAAGGTTTTCCATCTCCGCTTGCAAATTTGATCTGTTGGGTAGTAAATATCCCACAAGTTTCTCATAGGAAGGCTCTAACCCATGGGTACACACAAGTCTGACTCATTTATGGTTAGTTTAACTTGTGAACAAGTTAACTCATCTCAGCTCAGCAGCAAAGCTGAGCATAGATTGACTTGGGATTACTCAAGTTGATGGTTTTTTCAACAATGGTCATAACAAGATTATAGCCAATTATGCAATTTTTAGCTAAATGATTGCCATATTTGATAAACCATGAACAATGTAGCTCATTCAATAACCAATTCAAAAGTTGAAAACATCATAATTTCATACATTCACAATTTAAAGTGAATGAAATTATCACAAATTACAACGATGCTATCTTTAAACCTGAATAAACTGTCAATTGATTGTGGGACTATTTACCAAAAAACCATCGGAATCTCTCCTTGAATGCCACACTAAGCTAAGGGACATGTTATTACAAGTGCACATGCCTCACTCATTATCTCTTCCTTTAGCTCCCAGTTATATCCATTATTATTTCTAGTGATTTCTAAGCAAAATAATGGTAGAAGAAGGTAGACAAAATTTCATGAAAACCTCCCTGGTATGCACATGTGATGCAGCATTACCTCTGGGGTTTTGGCCATCCTGTATGAAAAAAAAAAATCATATTCCACCTCAATTATTTGTTGTTCCTGCTTTTTTTATAGATTAATGCAATTAGGTGGATTTGATTACTTGAATGACCATGGAAGGCATTTCTTGAGTAGGAACCTTCACTTCCATACCTCACTGATGGGCATGCATTTCTTAGGGACGGGACTCATGTCACAACATCAATAGAGAGGTGCGAGAGGGAATGAATTTTTTGGCTATGTATGAAATGAAACTAAGAGTGAGAGGCAACAAAAGTGTGAGAGACAATAAATGTGCAGGTTTAGACCCTGCTATGATTACAAAAAAATCTAGAGGCATTTTTAAAATCTCTATGATTTTAATAGTTGGTGCAAAACACCTTGTCTGTATGGATATTAAACCCCCCCAAAAAACAATATATATAGGGTATAAGAACTTACCAACCATGGGATTCAATACCATTGTTGCAATTATTCCACATTTCAAGACCCATTGCATTATCACAAGCACTTCCTAGATAATATTTATCATGGTCTGAATGTCAAAACAATGAGTAGATATATTTTTAGGAGAACTACAACCACACAAGTGTTAGTTTGGTTAATGGGTGTCCATTCATCTCTTAAACCACAAAGGAACATCTCTATGTGGAAAATTATAGCTATTAAATTTAATGAGTGTCCATTCGTCTTTTAAATGAAATGATCCAGTGGAATTTTTGTTTTCCACATAAATTTAACTTACAGACCCTACTGCAAGGTGGGGAAGAGAGAGATATGTATATATATTAGTTCTATTTTGGATGAAATAAAGCCACCCCTTTTTCAAAAGAGAGACCATTATATACTAGGTAAGCAAATTCTACAGCAAAAGGGCAAACCGTCGTCCTTTTCAAGTGAGCTAAATATGCTCATATGGCCAAGTAAACAATTAACTGAAAAATGGAACCATAAAAGACTTTGGAACTTGACATCCATCTCTATTCATTGCCTACTTCTAATTACAGCAGAGAAATTTTAGGTATCTGATATACAGGAGACATAGTATGTTAAATTTGATGTTTGATGTAGTCAATGTGTGGCAGAAGAATTTTTTTCCAGTCTTGTGATGAAGCAAAGTAAAAACAAAGTCAATGTTATACCATGGAGGATGCTTCTGTGAAAAGGTTTGAAGTTTCCAAGTTAACTTTTACATTACTGATTACTATGCTTTAAAATTTATTTTACGGATATTCTCAAATTCCCAATGTCATATTAGGAAGATAACATATTCCCATACTAAAAAGGATTTGCAAGAATATATATTGTATTCTTGCAATTCATGGGCATCTTTAAGCAATGCCACATTAAATAAAAAGTGGAATTTCTATGGTTATAAATGTTACCTGGGTAAGCCCACCAATGTAACACCTCCAGTTAAAATCATAGTGATAAGAGAACTGACAGGATCACCCACCAGCACTTGTCCCTGTTTCACGGATGGTATTACGCATAGAATTCAATAGACTTCCATAAGTTGTTCCAGGTCCCTTCTCGAAATGCTTGAATAAAATAGTATGTCATGGCTCCAGTCGATGTGATCCTTGAGAGAGCCTGCATTCAAGAAAGCTGAAAGACAAATCATAAAAACGCAAAATAGACTAAATAAAATAATGCTACTATCATGAAAATATTATCTTTCTCTAGAAAATGATCTTATGCAGTAAATCAATAATAGAGACTGAATGCCTTGAAAGTTGATATTACAGAAACCATATAAATTGGCTTCACATGGAAGATTGAAATCTAAAGCCTAAACCTTTCCTTACAAGTTACTGGTGACCATTCTAAAATAGACTTATTCAATATTTGATGTGTATTGGACCATTAGTCACCTTCCAAATTTAGAACACTAATTCTCAATGATTGAGATGTTTCAGAATGGCCTGGCATATAAAATGAAAATACAATATGAGCATTTCTCTAGATATGCATAAACTCAAAATCAATACTCAGAAATATGGGCTACTTACATGCCTAGGAATGTAGAAATGTAGCAGATTTGACTTGTGGAAACTCCACCAACAAGATAACCTCTTCCACTGATCAACAACAGATTTATGATAACACTATGATGCCAATCTTCAATGCCCTCCACAGAGATGAAACACCCAGTTGCCAAGTCATCAATCCACCAATAAACTCGTCGTTCTTGCATCATTTTGTAACAACAATAAAATTATATGAGTTATTGTTGTGTATTTGGTCTTTCCATGCCCCAATACTTCTTGTACGTGTCTGCAACACTCTCAGTATTCCCCCCTTCACTGCAACAACTCTTCCTTTTGGTTTTGGATGAATGGCATGTCCTTTCAAATGGAGGGATGTACACAAACAAATAGTAAATAGGAATCCCCTGTCTCTCCCACCTGGATTCTCCAACAACATGTGACCTTCACAACCTAACTACAGGATCAATTTGAATGGGCCCTCTTCACAATGGATAATCGTAGAGAAAATACACCCTCTCTTATTGCAATAGAGATGAAGAGTCATCAAGATATACTCCAATGCTCTCCCATAAGTGCGATCTCCTTACAAAACCTTTGAAACCCAGCTCAATCTGCACCAACTAACAAAAGATATGAAATGAACTCTCCTCTGCACCGAAAATGAACTCTCTACAGCAAGTGAAAGAAAACCAGGGTTTTTTGGGGCAACTTAATGTTTAGGCGGGATTAATTTCTTTGGGAAGGTATACAAAACATTGAAAATTCACGCTGTTTTTTCTTAATAAAGTTTAAAATTTCGTGAGGTGTCTCTCTATTAAAAAACAATTATTGCTATATAAACTATAGAAATATGTTCTATATGGTACTTTGTCACAATTTGTAACAAAAAGGAAAATTATTTTGCTAAAAAAATTACTTAGCCATCAAATCGATTTCACGACTTAGTCATCGAATTGATTTCTCAATGTTTTGAAGAAACAAAGATAATTGGAAAATATGAAAAATGTGTGCTAAGCATCCTTATTCATGATCAAAGATCTAATTTATCACATATTAAAGGTAAACTTGGAGAAGGGTGTAGCATACACGTAAAAACCCAAGTGGCTTCAATGAAATAGGTAGAATAAATAACCTTCATGGTGACCACTCAACCAAAATCATAAAATAACTACAACAAATGAAAACATGCAGATGCAATATAGCCCTTCAAGCCATGATTTTTCTTAAAACCTATATACATTAGACGTGAAGGGAAATTCCTATGAATTTCATTTAAATCCTTTGGATTTCAATGATAACTTTCATAATATAAACTAAATTTCTCAAAAATTGAATAAGAACATATTTTATGCTAAGAAAAACTAAATAAGAAATAAATCACCTACTTATTGAAAAAATAACGAATATTTTCCAAATACAATGGTAGACTATGTAAACAAATACTTTGTAAATGAACGAATGAACCAAACTATATGTTAAAAAACTCAATGAACCAAACTATATGTTAACATATAGTTGGTGTATAATGAACCAAACTTTTAAAAATAAAATCCAACACCAAGTTTAGAGTTAAAATCATTATATTATAGAGTTAAAATCATTATAAAACTCTCGCACTAAAGTTTCACGGAATTGAACTTAAATTTATATCTTTATACTTAAACTTTGCGCTTGACCATTATTCCTTTAAGTTAATTATTTATTTCGTGTCACTTGAAGACCCAATCATTTTGATTGCTTAAGTCGATTACTTTGGCTCTCGTGTCACGTCAAGACCCACCAAAATTTCGGTAGCTAAAGTCAATTAATTAGGATTTGTTTTTTATGAAACTTGTGGTGGTGATTCATACAAATTTGAACACCAAATTTAATTTATTAGTTTAATTTTAATGGCCTAATCTGTGGCCTATGCTCCACAGTTGGAAGAGAGACTTTGGGGAAAGCTAGCTGCTAAATTCATGGTAGAGGGTAAAGCTAGACTTGTTCTTGTGTAATACATAGAGGTTAGGGAAATATTATGGACACTCTATATTGATGAGCCTTAGCTTGGTATGATACCTTGCTTGGAATAATACTTTTTGTACTATTTACGTCCCATGGAGGTCTTGGTGCTTGTGTTGAGCCAAGAGTAAAAGATATGGGGATTTAGGACTAAAAATAAGGTTGAGAAATCTTTCTAAATATCATGTCTAGGAAGGATTTGGTACCTAAAATAAGTAGTGGGCATATCAATATAACTGATTAATTATTTAAGCATATTATATCCCACCTAGATAAAATTTACCATAACTTTGGCTCACTTTAACTAAACATAAAGTTGGTCGCTTCGAGTGAGCCTTTGGGCTTCCTCAAGGAATTGTGGTCTTGTCTAAAATCCCAACAAATAGGCTAAGACAAATGCTACCCAATCTCATATCGAAAATCCAAATAATGCCCTTTACTAGTATGAGAAGTAGATATTTCAAAATAATGTTCTTGTATCTTAGTTGATCAATGAGCAAGATTACCTGAGATAAAGGTATGGGACAACATAAATTTGACAATAGACATTGGCACCTTTTCCATGATCTAAAAGTTTATCTAAATTACATCAAATGAAAAGAAAGTATGTGAAGTTTCTTTGGGGTATCGATATCTCGTAAGATGAAAAAAAGGGTGTAAAAAATCCATGTGAACCATCCATGATTTTCTTCTTAGACTATGTTCCATTCTCAGAGGTTAATGACGGTCCACATTTAGCGGCAACATACTGTATTTGGCAAGGTTAACATGTTGCGTAAACGGTGTAATTTAATTGTAACATTTTATTTCAAAGGAATACTTTAGCCATAGGACACTCCTACATCCCATGACCTGAGACTTGCCATAGTGCACACCAAAGATGTTCGATAAAGTTTATCAAAGTCTATCGCCTGGCTCTATAGTAGGTATAATGCAAAATAACACTCAAATATGTTAGTTCAAGGGAGTTTCACATAATAAACGAAATTGCTTTAAACTTTAATAGAAATTTGACAAACCTCAAAAGAATTACCGAAAATCGAAGCAATTATTCTGAATCTTTTACGAAAAATCCACCAATACCATAAAACTTGAGCAGCTAACTGCTTTTTTCCTTGAGAGATGTCTGCTTATAAGGCCAAAGAAGTAAAAACAATTGGTCCACTTCTTCAAAGTAACACTATGAGAATTATTGAAATGCTTGTTGCTTCATTCCATTTTAAACCAAGACCAAAATTTCCTTAAGAGTCCAAATAAAGTTAGTTTTTTGTTAATATTGATATCCACTTCTTGTGCCTTGGATGTTCTTGGTAAAAATGAGGGTATGGATGGGGGGGTGTCCAAAACAACCTTGTAGGGTGACATTTTGGTACCCCTATGATAGGTGGTATTGTACTACATTTATGCAAGGGGGGTGTAGGGGGGGTGAGGGGGAAGTACTACACCAAATGGCCATATCAGCCAATGTAAAACCCACAACCTCACAATAGCTAACAATATTTTTATGGTCAACACCTCACAACCTCTATTACTTGTTATTAACTGCAATATCTCAAGTCCTGCAGTATACATAAGTATTATCACATGCATCATCATCATGGACATCAACGTTGTCATCATCATCATCAATGCCATATGGTACATCAACATCATCTTGATCATCATCCTCGTTATCATCATCATTGTCAACATCAAGTACATCATCAACAAAATCATTTTCATCATTGTTATTATGGTCACACATATGCCATAAGTGTTATTAATCACTCATCGACATTAGGATTCATGTCATGTAATTGTTAAGGTCATTTATATGTTGTTATAGTCATTTTGATGATAATAAGGTTGTTTAGATTTCGTTACAGACATTTTGGTGCCATTAAAATCAATTAGGATCCAAAAGTGATACCACATGCATAATCATCGTTTACATCCATATCGTCATCATCATCATACAAGAAATCAACATCATATTCATCGTCGTAGTCATCATCAATACAATTGTGATAATAATGAGCAAGGAGCCATACTACCTCACAAGAATGGATTATATACTCTTATACTTATCAAATCATATCCATACGCTCCATCATAATTATTGTAATGCATCATCATCATGTTGTTAGGGACAATCATATGCCATTAGGGTCTATCAAATGTTGTTGGGGACACTAAAATGCCATAAGAGCAATTTAGGTGACATTAAGGTAATTTAACCCTCATTAGGATTAATCATGATCCAAAAGTTCCATGATTACGATAATTTAGGTTCCACTATGATAAATCAAGATCAAAAAGTACTATCACATGGATCATGATGATTGACATTGACATTGATATATCTGACGTTATGTCAAACATTTCCCGAACACAATTCCTAGCTCTATACCTAGTGCAATTCCTAGCGCAGTTCCTTTCGAAATTTCTGGCATTATTCCAAGTGTTATACCTTGATCTATACCCAGCGTTATGTTGGATGTTTTCTAGGCGCAATTCCTGGATCTATACTTGGCGCTATGTTGGATGTTTTTCCTGCCAAAATTCATGGCACAATTCCTGCGCTAGCCCTGCATTAATATATGGTGCTATGTTATTCAGGACGTTTTTTTGGAGGCTATTCTTGGCGTTATATGGGATGCTTTTGTGGACGCTAATTGGGACATTAATTGAGATGATAATTGGGATGAAAGTTGTGATGTTAATTGGGTCATTAATTGGGATGCTAATTAGTGTCCAAAATAGCTCCAACTTTTAAAAAAGGACGATAATTGGGATGCTAATTGGGACGCTAAATGGGATTCTAATTGGGATGTTAATTGGGATGCTAATTAACATCCAAAATAGTGCCAACTTTTAAAATGGGACGCTAATTGAGATGCTAATTGGGACGCTAATTGGGATTCTAATTGGGATGTTAATTGTGACGCTAATTGGGACGTTAATTGGGATGCTAATTAGCGTCCAAAATAGTGCCAACTTTTAAAAATGGACGCTAATTGGGATGCTAACTAGGATACTAATTGAGACGCTATTTGGGACTCTAATTGAGATGCTAATTGGCTTGCTAATTAACGTCCAAAATAGCGTCAACTTTTAAAAAGGGATGCAAAAAACACCATTAGAAACACCATCTCGTGGAAAAACGTCCACTTTGTCCCAAAAATGATGAAAAATACACTAAAGTGATAATGGACACTAAAAAGGAAACTAAAAGAGACGCTAATCACAGGGTTTTGTTGTAGTGTATCCATAACCACAGGAAAGTCCATGTCGACATTTGTTTCCATGCACACAAAAGAGTTTGGAGTTCTAGGTTTTATAAAGAACATTGAAATAATGTTTTCAAAATGTAAAGTAGGTTAACAACTTACAATGAAACATAAAAACCAAATGCACAGGAGGAATCATAAACCTTCTTACACTTCAACGACCCCATACTCATGGGCAAGGAATTATAAAATGAATTCAAAGACCAAACCCAAACTTAAACTATGGAACCGTGAGTTCGTGTAGCCAACAAGAAAAATGTGGTAAGATAACCATGCGATAACCCTGCAGGCAGAAGCAATCCAAGTTATTTTCATAAATTGAATATATGAAGGCTAAAACCCTAGAAATAAAAGTGAACACTTACACATTAAAATCGTAATCTATGCCAGAATGAAGGCCATAGGTTCAAAACTAAATCGATAACCAAAATTGCATTGAAAGTTGAGGTTATCCTCTAGCCATTTTGGAAATGCACACAAAAACTGAACCGTCACTTTAACAAAAGCGAGTGTCATTACCTTGCCTCCTCCTCCTCTTCAACTACGACATACAAGCCATATCTTAGAAACCATTTACGCAGTACATATTTAAGTGCAAAAGCTGGTTCAAAAGCAAGAACCATTGCCTATCAATTGTTCGAGGGTACCAGGGGTGCTTCCTCCTTTTCGATTACGCCATCGCATTACCTGTGTAAAGAGAAGAAAATTGCTCAATAGATTTAAACCTCACTAAAACTGTTTTAAAGATATTATATTGAATAATATAGTTACCTTAAGGAAATGATGGGTTCCTCTTCCCGGAATGAATCTCCATGAATTCCTAATAAACTATAAAGTTAAGTTTCGTTATGTGTTAATTAATTAGAAATCAATTATGGGAATGGTTACGACTTCCCAAACCTTGATCATCGACTCTAAGAAAAAGGGATTGGGGTTCCCTGAGGCGGGGCGCGGCGCAGCGCAGACAGGCAGTGATAGGAGTTATGGATCGGTTAATCTCTCCGCATGCCGTGTGTTGCTTCGATATTTGTATCTTCAGTTCTGAAACCCACCTTGGAGAAGTGAATCCTATCTCTTACATGTTTTATTTTGCAAGAGCGATGAGCAGTCTCGGGAATGAGGATATTGAAAGTAAAGTAGATACTCTTTCTGATACATCGTGTATCGCTTTTGCTTTTGTGGATGATAAGCTTCACGAAAAGTGAGTAGTCAATCATCAAGTCTACAATGCATCCTTACTTCTGGAAGAGTAATAAGATCTTTAATCTACATGTATGCTTCCTCTATTATTTAATGTTTTCTTTTATTGAAATTATTGTTTAACTTCCTCATGGTGGACTGCCGAGGGTGAACGGAAACCTCTTGGTGAAAGCCGACCCTCTCACACCTAACTTTTAAATTATTGTGTTTTATCTATAAAATTTTGAAGGTATATCTCATGATACAGGTCAAAATTTTAGATATCTTAGGCCAAAACATCTCTCATGATACCTTAAATTTTGAAGGTATCTATAAGTTGTCCACTCTAAGTTCAAGACTTTGTTATCACTATGCATATCATTTGCTAAGAATTCTTTAGATATTTTGGTGCCCTGTTGAGATTTTGAGAGCTAAAAGTTCTTCAGCTATGTTGGTGTCCTGATTGAGATTCTCATAAACTTAGGGATTCTCACCTCTAAGAGAATCAATTCCTCCATGTAAAATCTCAATTGTTCATACTTTTTCTTTGTTTTCTGTTCAACATAAATACAGAGTGTGTCACCTCCATCGTTCTATATTTTTTGACAAATTATTGCATGTATATTTATCTTTCGACGTTTTATTGCACCTTTTGAAGCAATTGCTAATTTTAGTAATCATTTCAGGGTAAGCGAATTACTTTGTAATCAGAGGTTCGTAGGACAGATTTCGTCCCGACTCCTGACTCCCTTCCCTCGTATTCAGGAAATAGTGTTACCTTCAAAATTTTGAAGGTATCTCTCATGGAACAACTCTCTATTATTGTAAGATATTAACAATAGTCACAAATTTTTTGTAGTCCTTTGGATGATTATTTGATGTCACATGAATCACATCATTATGTCTAATTATATTGTAATACCATTCAATATAGCAAGAGGACTTGAAATGAGTCCATTTGGCAAAAATTCATGGAGACGCTACTTTGGGTATGTGTCTTTAAAGTTGATTTGAGCCTCATTTTTAGGTGATGAGGTGTGAGCTTTGTACGTTCTCTATGTCTCTTTTTTGCAAGCATTTTCATTTTTTAGCACATTTTAAAAAAATGGCATTTTCTAAGAACAAAATTATGGTGGAAAATAATTCATAAATAATGTATGCAATTCAAGATGTAGGTACTCTTTTTGGAATTAAATGTTACTGAATCAATTTTGAATATTTATGACAATTTATGGCGAAAGAGTTCATTTCCAATTCATTTCTATTTCTTTTGGTGTGATATTGTCTAATAGTTGTTACTGTTATAAAGCTATTTTTTTGCTTTAGAGATACCAATGAAGATGAGCATGGAGACACACATTCGAACTTTAAATCTATTTTATTTCTATTTCTTTTGGCATGATCTTGTCTAATAGTTGTTGCTATAGTTGTCAAGCTAATTTATGCTTTAAAAATACTAATGAAGATGTACATGGACATAAGAATATTAACTTTAAATCTATTTTAGCAAACGGGTTTTCCTCATGGAAAAATTGCAAACAAGAATTGGGTGTGTGCAAGAAGTTGAGGGACCCTTTAGATGCAATGGTGGAGTGAAGTCATTCACTCTTGATCCAAAAAAAAGAAATCAACCCAAGCAACACCGAACCTGCCAAGCCTAGTCCCAAGGCTGGCAATAGTCATGCGAAATAGGATAGTAAACAAAATCGCGCCTCTGTTTTAGTCAAGCTAATCGCGCGTGCGATTTCCTTTGCTAAAACGGAGGCGCGATTGTTAAAACCTGTTTTTTATTTTAAATCGGCCAAGGCCGTCTTTTTCTCATTTTCGGCGCGGCTATTGGATGAACGAAGACGAAACCTCGACTGTGCATATGCGATTTTGGGTGTGCTTGAGCCCTCCATCTCCACCTTTGGATTAACCTTCCCTTTGTGAGGTATTTTCTTGAATTTTTTTCATGTTTTTTTCATTTTCTTCATCAATTTATTTGCCTTAGATTGAAAAATTAAACCATATTAAATTAAATTATGGCCAATTGAAACAAAAACACAATGGAATTGCCCAATTGAAACAAAAACACGATGTAATTGGCCAATGGAAACAAGATCCCCAATGTAATTGGCCAATTGAAACCAATTCCTCAATTTAATGATAAAAATGAAATAATTTTGATTATTTAACAAAATTCCCATGCCCAATGGAAACCAAAACCCCAATTAACTCAAAAAACAAATGAATATATTGGGATTTTTTCTTTGTCGTT
>LPNX010812966.1:713846-724096 GCA_001517045.1 Pseudotsuga menziesii | reverse complement strand
CATCCATATTACAATTCCCATCATTAACAATAATTAAAACATGAAATAAGGATCCTCACAAGGATCCTTGTGAATCCATACCAAAATCCACAAATAAACGCCTTATAATTTCGATGAAACTTCTCGAAGTTGCTCTTCCAAGAACATCAATAAACACCTTATAGTTTTGATGAAACTTCCCATTCCAAGTGTCAAAATAAGGTATAGTTCAGCTTCCCATGCTTTTAACAAATATTTCGTCTTGAACGAAGGGTACTTTTTGGTTAAGGTCAAGACAACAAAGTTCAACAATAGACTCTATGAACGTGAAGATACATAGGTAGGTTGATGTATTTGATTAAACATGCCAATCACATACTAGATCATACATGATATTTAATCCAGTGGAACCCTTGCAACCATAGAATCCATAAAGTTCTACTAAATAGCCTTTGGAGTCCAAAAAACATCACACTACAACAAATAATTACATATCTAACAAAATCGTTGCCTATACTGGTATTTTATTCATCAACAACACATTATGCCGCCTATTCTTTACTGTAAAATTCAAGATCAATCTTTAAATTTACATGATAGATTTAGTTTATATGTCAATATTTATACCGTTTTCAGTTCTTAGATATGTCATTATATCATGTGTTTATATTTCTAATGATATTTTATTTGTATTTATGATTGCAGTGGCTACTATGGATCTTAACAATGCGGAGATACTGAGGTTCATTGGCCATTTGAGAGAGATTGGTTCAGCTTGGAGGGGTGGAGATGAGCTCCGTTGCTCCCTGTTAGATTCATTGTTATCTATTGTTGATACGATCGCAAGATCGAATGATGTGTTGTATATCATCGCATCTTACAGGGAGAGAAAAAGGCAACAATATGATGATGGCTTGAGTTACAATGAGGTAAAAAAGCTGGAAATAACAAAACAAGCCATCTATTCATTGTTTAGACTGCTTGGGACGGATAACATCCCGGAGATCAGTAGGCCACATATTTCTATTGAGTGGTGCACTTTTCCACCCATCAGAGACAACTGGATGGATAGGTGGTACATTGTTTTTGACATTCCCCCTCACAACAATAGGGAAGTACCAATGTACTTCCTCCAAAAATTGTATGCAGAGTTTGTGATGGGGAAGCATGTCAACTATTTTGACATGTTGGGCTTCCAGGGAGTTGGTAGGGGAATGCCCCAACATCGACCCCATGCTAGGCATAGAGATGCCAATCCACAGATACCTGCACCCCGTGCCCAGCTACCGAGGGCAGACTTCCCTCCTACACATGACATGGTTTCCCAGACACGGGATGCATTTTTTACTCTAGCTTAGATGGTCTATCGACACACGACCACTATTGACCAGAGAGCGCCCTCTTCCTCTGCTGGTGTACAACCACTAGCTTCTGGTGGTGGAGGGACATCTATTGGTGGGGATAGACCGACATCCCATGTGCCTCAGAGCGAGCTGCACATCTGCACATCGTGTGGGGGACCCTGTTATGGTCCTGGACCAAGACATGGTACCAGTACGATGATTGGTGGTCAGGTAAGGACTTTGTTTTAAAACTCTATTATTGAACTCAATTTTTAATTGTTCCATACTATATCTAACATATTAAAAGATTCGTAATATATATGCAATATTTACTCTTGCAAGAGTTTGATGCCTCTCACGGGAGTGGTACTGCACCCGGTGTGGTTGTACCGGAGACCCAGAGAACCACAATTGAGGTAATATTTAAACACTTGTCATTTTGTTATTACATGTATAATTTTGTTAATGCATGTGTTAGTCTTGATTAATTTATTAAAATGTCTAATATTTACAATTTTTGAAGTTGCAGGAACCCCACTTGGAACATGATGCTGAAGATGAAGATATCAACGACATAGTCCAAGGTGGAATTTACGACTACTTAAAGAATGTAAGTACATGGGTTATGATTGAATCTTGTTCGAATTATTTAAATTTCTTACTGTACACTCCTTTATAGAGATCGCTAATGTAAATATAATTTTAAAACTTGCAGATGCTAGAGGCATCTAAAGAGGAGCACGAAATTGATGGAAGCGGTCACTCCCATGGTGGAGATATGTCCCAGGAAGGGGTAAGTATATTACAACATGTTATTTTTTCAGTACATATTATTCCATCCATTCAAATCCATGTCTAACTATGGTAACACTTTATGAATGCAGACGTCATCACAGATCCCTGCACCACCTCTTTGGTATGGATCTCCCCGTAGTCCAAACATAGATAAGGGGGTTTTTTACACCAGATGAGGTCCCTCTTCCTTGAACAGAGCGGCTGTGCATGAGGATCAACCTACTCATCCCACGGTAATGTACACACTTCCAATGGCAGTTGTTGGTTAGTTATGTATTCACTTCACAAGTGGTTTTTCTTAATGTTATTTTCGCATGTTTACAGCATTAGGATGTAGATTCATCCATGCCAGACCTTAGTGGGATTGTTGATGCCGCTGTCAATGCCGCATCTACAATAGGGATAAGTCACAGTGAGGTACATCTACTTGAATATTTGTAATTGTACATTTCATTTGTATTGTTTCTGGACATGCACGATGTCTAACTATTTAATCATTTGGTGAATGTAGCCATGCCCTGGTCCATTAGTGCACGCAACTGAGGTTGATGTTCTACCTACGACTCCTCTTACTATTGAAGAGCACCAGAATCATCCCCTAGAAATGGTTTTTCCGGTGAAATGTTCATTTTTTACATAATTGATTAATACTTTCTCATTCATGTACATGTTGATAATTCTTGAGATAATTGACATATTTTTTTTTATTCGCAGAGAAGCGTGGCAATGAGGCTCACTGCAAGGTCGAGTACAGCAGAGGCACCTACACCCTCGACACCACAGGCACCTATACCCCCGACGGATGCAGTGAGTCTTTGTTTTATTTACAATTGAGTTTTATTTTAAATTTTCAAACTTTGTTATTGATGGACAGTACTATCTCAGTTACCTAATCAAGAAATATTGTCCTTTATTTGCAGTCACCAGAGATGCATAGTGGTCGTAGACGGAGCCATAGAGCATCAGGGTCCGGGAAAAACAAGAGAAAGTTAGAATTTTGATGTGTTAGTCCAGGACAAATATGTATTTATATGTACAGTCCGGAGTTAGAGTATAGGGGCGCGGTGCAGGACAGATGTACTTTTGTTTGCACATGTATATCAAATATGTTTTTGATACATGTACATTGACAGGCCATAGATCTAGGCCTTAAATTTTTGTATTATAACTTTCATGGTATAAAAAATATTTCATATCAAGGCTCTTGAGATATTCATGGTTCAGTATTTTAAGTGTGATTATACATGTGTGGCGAAGAATGTTTCTATGTGTAATTTTCCCAATTTTTTATAGATTTTACGATTGTATGGAGATATTAGTTATAAATTTGAGAACAGTGCACAATTACAATAAATTACGTAATGACAAAAATGTACATTTTAATTGTTTTTTACCACGATCCAATTGCATATACAATGTTATATTAACAATGTCAAATTGTATTCCAAAAGATGGAACATAGGTCTAATACACATTTAAACACCCAGCACAGCTAAGCAACTGATCCAACTTGGTGGAATACAAAAGCACCTTACCCACATAACAACCTAACAAACGTTTAAAGGATGCATGAAGTTGACACACTTAAATGATGCACCAGTGTGGTCTACATAAATAAAATTATTTTTTGGCATGATTTCTTTCATCTAACGAGTACATGGGATACACATCAAACCTAAAAGTATCCGAGTATTATAAGGTTGATTCAAAATAACGGTTATGACTATATCCTGCACATTATGTATGTCCTGCACATTATTTTATCATTTTGTTAATGTACATGGCCTTTGATGAATGGCCTCGAGTAACAACTTTGAAAGAGATGAAAGTTATGTGTGATTAATGTACATGGCATTTTCGAAGCATTCGTAGCGTGAAGATATATATATTTTGTAATAATGGCATAATAGAATGGTCACTTGTTTCTAAACATAAACATGTTCCATTACATGGTTACTGACTTAATGGCATTGTCTCCTCCTGCATTTCATCGTACAAACGCTCACATCTCTTATATGAGGGGAAGATCTACAATCGCCTTCAAGCTGATCTTTATGTGCAAAAATTTCACATTCACTTACTGAGCAAAACCCTAGTTTCCAAAATTGACAAAAAAAAATGATCCCTTGTCCATGGACCCAGAGTAGAGTGCCACTCTAGCACTATTGCGATGTACTGAATCCAACGGAGCTGATGGTTCATCGATCCGAGAAACGTTCATCAATCTATGGAACCTTGAATCCCACCTCCCACGGGCTTTTAGGGACACCCATTGAATCCCTAACCGGGGAATAGAGTGGAAACCATGCATCAAAAAGGGATTTCAGTGGGTCGTGCAAGCATTTTTAGGTAGGTTCCATGTGGGAACGCTAGCCACACATTCACAGTCAAGGAATTTGCAAAGCCGACCCATATGTGCAGAAATTCGACATTCACTTACTAAGCAAAACCCTAGTTTCCAAAATTGACCAAAATAATGGTCTCTTCTCCATGGAATCAAATTAGAGGGCCACCCTAGCACTATCTCGATGTCTAAAATCCAACGGAGCTGACAGTTTTTCGATCCGAGCAACGGTCATGATTCTATGGCACGTTGAATCCCACCTCCTCCAGAATTTCAGGGACACCTATTGAATCCCTACCCGGGGCATATAATGGAAACCGTGCATCAAAAAGGACTTCTGGTGCTTCGTACAAGCTTGTTTAGGCATGTATTATGTGGGAACGCTAGCCACACCTTCACGGTCGAGTAATATGAGAATTTGACCCCTATGTGCAAAAATTTCACATTCACTTATTGAGCAAAACCCTAGTTTCCAAAATTGACCAAAATAATGGTGTCTTCTCCATGGAACCAGATTAGAGGGCCACCCTAGCACTATCCCGATGTCCTGAATCCAACGGAGCTGATGGTTCGTCGATCCGAGCAATGGTCATGATTCTGTGGCATGTTGAATCCCACCTCCTACAAGCTTTCAGGGACACCTGTTAAATCCCTATCCGGGGCATAGAATGGAAACCGTGTATCAAAAATGGATTCCGGTGGGTCGTACAAGCGTGTTTAGGCATGTGTTATGTGGGAACGCTAGCCACACCTTCACGGTCGAGCAATATGCGAATTTGACCCCTATGTGCAAAAATTTCACGTTCACATACTAAGCAAAACCCTAGTTTCCAAAATTGACCAAAATAATGGTCTCTTCTCCATGGAACCAGATTAGAGGGCCACCCTAGCACTATCCCAATGTCCTGAATCCAACGGAGCTGACGGTTCATCGATCCGAGAAACGGTCATGATTCTGTGGCATGTTGAATCCCACCTCCTACAGGCTTTCAGGGACACCTGTTCAATCCCTACCCGGGGCATAGAATGGAAACCATGTATCAAAAATGTCTTCTGATGGGTTGTGTAAGAGTGTTTAAGCATGTGTTATTTGGGAACGCTAGCCACACCTTCACGATCGAGCAATATGTGAATTTGACCCCTATGTGCAAAAATTTCACGTTCACATACTGAGCAAAACCCTAGTTTCCAAAATTGACCAAAATAATGGTCTCTTCTCCATGGAACCATATTAGAGGGCCACCCTAGCACTATCTTGATGTCTTGAATCCAACGGAGCTGACGGTTCGTCGATCCGAGCAACGGTCATGATTCTATGGCATGTTGAATCCCACCTCCTACAGGCTTTCAGGGACACCTGTCGAATCCCTACCCGGGGCATAGAATGGAAACCGTGTATCAAAAAGGGATTCTGGTGGGTTGTGCAAGCGTGTTTAGGCATTTGTTATGTGGGAACACTAGCCACACCTTCACGGTCGAGCATAATGCGAATTTGACCCCTATGTGCAAAAATTTCACGTTCACATACTGAGCAAAACCCTAGTTTCCAAAATTGACCAAAATAATGGTCTCTTCTCCATGGAACCATATTAGAGGGCCACCCTAGCACTATCTTGATGTCTTGAATCCAACGGAGCTGACGGTTCGTCGATCCGAGCAACGGTCATGATTCTATGGCATGTTGAATCCCACCTCCTACAGGCTTTCAGGGACACCTGTCGAATCCCTACCCGGGGCATAGAATGGAAACCGTGTATCAAAAAGGGATTCTGGTGGGTTGTGCAAGCGTGTTTAGGCATTTGTTATGTGGGAACACTAGCCACACCTTCACGGTCGAGCATAATGCGAATTTGACCCCTATGTGCAAAAATTTCACGTTCACATACTGAGCAAAACCCTAGTTTCCAAAATTGACCAAAATAATGGTCTCTTCTCCATGGAACCAGATTAGAGGGCCACCCTAGCACTAACCCAATGTCCTAAATCTAATGGAGCTGACGGTTCGTCGATCCGAACAACGGTCATGATTCTATGGCATGTTAAATCCCACCTCCTACAGGCTTTCAGGGACACCTGTTGAATCCCTACCCGGGGCATAGAATGGAAACCCTGTATCAAAAAGGGATTTCGATGGGTTGTGCAAGCGTGTTTAGGCATGTGTTATGTGGGAACACTAGCCACACCTTCACGGTTGAGCAATATGTGAATTTGACCCCTATGTGCAAAAATTTCACGTTCACATACTAAGCAAAACCCTAGTTTCCAAAATTGACCAAAATAATGCTCTCTTCTCCATGGAACTAGATTAGAGGGCCACCCTAGCACTATCCCGATGTCCTAAATCCAACAGAGCTAACGGTTCGTTGATCCAAGCAACGGTCATGATTCTGTGGCATGTTGAATCCCACCTCCTACAGGTTTTCAGGGACACCTGTTGAATCCCTACCCGGGGCATAGAATGGAAACCGTGTATCAAAAAGGGCTTTCGGTGGGTCGCACAAGCGTGTTTAGGCATGTGTTATGTGGGAACGCTAGCCACACCTTCACAGTCGAGCAATATGTGAATTTGACCCCTATGTGCAAAAATTTCACGTTCACATACTGAGCAAAACCCTAGTTTCCAAAATTGACCAAAATAATGGTCTCTTCTCCATGGAACTAGATGAAAGGGCCACCCTAGCACTATCCCAATGTCCTGAATCCAACGGAGCTAACAGTTCATCGATCCGAGCAACGGTCATGATTCTGTGGCATGTTGAATCCCACCTTCTACAGGCTTTCAAGGACACCTGTGGAATCCCTACCCGGGGCATAGAATGGAAACCGTGTATCAAAAAGGGCTTCCGGTGGGTCGTACAAGCGTGTTTAGGCATGTGTTATGTGGGAACGCTAGCCACACCTTCATGGTCGAGCAATATGCGAATTTGACCCCTATGTGCAAAAATTTCACGTTCACATATTGAGCAAAACCCTAGTTTCCAAAATTGACCAAAATAATGGTCTCTTCTCCATGGAACCAAATTAGAGGGCCACCCTAGCACTATCTCGATGTCTTGAATCCAACTGAGCTGATGGTTCATCAATCCGATAAACGGTCATGATTCTGTGGCATGTTGAATCCCACCTCCTAGAGGCTTTCAGTGACACCTATCGAATCCCTACCCGGGGCATAGAATGGAAACCGTGCATAAAAAAGGGCTTCCGGTGGGTCGTGCAAGTGTGTTTAGGCACGTGTTATGTGGGAACACTAGCCATGCCTTCACGGTCGAGCAATATGCGAATTTGACCCCTATGTACAAAAATTTCACGTTCACATACTGAGCAAAACGCCAGTTTCCAAAATTGACCAAAATAATGGTCTCTTCTCCATGGAACTATATTAGAGGGCCACCCTAGCACTGCCCCGATGTCTTGAATCCAACGGAGCTGACGGTTCGTCGATCCAAGAAATGGTCATGATTCTGTGGCACGTTGAATCCCACCTCCTACAGGCTTTCAAGGACACCTGTCGAATCCCTACCCGGGGCATAGAATGGAAACAGTGCATAAAAAAGGGCTTCCAGTGGGTCGTGCAAGCATGTTTAGGCATGTGTTATGTGGGAACGCTAGCCACACCTTCACGGTCGAGCAATATGTGAATTTGACCCCTATGTGCAAAAATTTCCATTCACATACTGAGAAAAACCCTAGTTTCCAAAATTGACCAAAATAATGTTCTCTTCTCCATGGAACCAGATTAGAGGGCCACCCTAGCACTATCCTAATGTCCTGAATCCAACGGAGCTGACGGTTCATTGATCCAAGCAATGGTCATGATTCTGTGGCATGTTGAATCCCACCTCCTACAGGCTTTCAGGGACACCTGTCGAATCCCTACCCGAGGCATAGAATGGAAACCGTGTATCAAAAAGGGATTCCAGTGGGTCGTGCAAGCGTGTTTGAGCATGTGTTATGTGGGAATGCTAGCCACACCTTCATGGTCGAGCAATATGCGAATTTGACCCCTATGTGCAAAAATTTCACGTTCACATACTAAGCAAAACCCTAGTTTCCAAAATTGACCAAAATAATGGTCTCTTCTCCATGGAACCATATTAGAGGGCCACCCTAGCACTATCCCGATGTCCTGAATCCAACGGAGTTGACAGTTAGTCGATCCGAGCAACGCTCATGATTCTGTGGCACGTTGAATCCCACCTCCTACAGGCTTTCAGGGACACCTATCGAATCCCTACCCGGAGCATAGAATGGAAACTGTGCATAAAAAAGGGCTTCTGGTGGGTCGTGCAAGCGTGTTTAGGCATGTGTTATGTGGGAACGCTTGAAAAGTGCATAGAACTGATTATTAGATATTATAATTTAGTATTTAATTACAATAAGAAATTGCTTACATTGAACTCTAGCCTTTTTAGAAAACCAAAATGATCCAAATCAACGGATCACATCAAATAAATTAGGTTCATGTAATATTAAATGTGTCCACTAAATCCCAATTATGTTTTCATCATTATAATTCAATATTGCATGACATTCACTCCCATTCTTGAAAATCCATAAAACATTCCAATCATAATCATGTGTCTATAGGAAAAAGCTTTGTTAGGAGGCAATATGGGATGTAAATCACCAAATTTAAACCATAATACAATGTATTGCATTGAAACCAACTAATAAATACCCAAGGTATATCACATTTTGATGTTACTTTGCACTTGCATCATAACAACGTACTAGGTATCATATACTTGCAAACACAAATGTCAAGTGGGATTTCAAATGTATGGTGTAAAAGTGTTTACTTGATTGAAACACATTAATATTTTTGATATACAAACATGAATAATGACCATAATTAAACTAAGGACTATGCGCAATGCATTTTCAAATGAAATATATATAATGCTTCATCTATAAGTATGATTGCCTAAGTACAGAAATAACATATGAAAAACTATTATATTTAAAGCTTTCAATGATCTCAGTACATGCACACTAAAGTCAACTTCGTGAATCAACATGATTTGAAGCATAAGTCCACCGGATTTGAAAAAGTTGAGTTCGACATTAGAGTGATTCTGAATTGAGTCATGACAGTAAGATAAGATTAGGGTTTCCTAGGTAGGGTTATCGTTTCAGCATCTTGTTTCCATCATCCTAGTTGTATATATCAGCTGAAAACATTGACAATATTGATATATATGGTTTATTGATCATACGTAAAATTTGGCATGTTCATTAACTTGACATACAAGAGAATTTCCCACTTTGTGCTAGATCCATACCTAATTTGGGAAAACTATAATTATGATACATACCTCATTGTGCTAGATCCCACCTAATTTCATACAACCAAGGCCTCCGGATCATCTCTTATAATGATGGTCTCCATTAGTCTCTCGTGCTATGTATATGGTAAGAAGTAGCGTACAAGAACACAAAATTGTCATATTCATAAGAAGCATACATGGGAAAATTAAAATTATGATGTACATACCTCATCATGCTAGATCCCACCTAATATCATACAACCAAGGCCTCTGGATCATCTCTTATAATGATGGTTTCCATTAGTCTCTAGTGCTATGTATCTGGTAAGAAGTAGCGTACAAGAACACAAAATTGACATATTCATAAGAAACATACATGGGAAAATTACAATAATGATACATACCTCATCAGGCTAGATCCCACCTATTATCATACAACCAAGCCCTCCGGATCATCTCTTATAATGATGGTCTCCATTAGTCTCTCGTGCTCTGTATTCGGTAAGAAGTAGCATACCTTCA
>LPNX010812966.1:711991-713621 GCA_001517045.1 Pseudotsuga menziesii | reverse complement strand
TCCAATGATTCACACACATCCCAGTCACCATCACAGCAAGGCGGGCAAAAACAAGTGAGTTTTCTGGTCCAAATTTCAAATACTGGGTTATCAGAGCTTCGAATCGAATGAAAGCCACGAGTCCCAGGAATAGTCTTGCATTCCCATGCATGTGAACGATCTATGTCTACCACCTCCCAAAAAAATCTCTCCACATGTCTCTTTCTTGTGGATTCTGCTCGCATAGCTGATTCCTCTCCCAGTGACTGACGTGCACCACCTGACTATAGATTGAGCATTTTGAATAGTAGATATTGTAGATAATTTCAATTCCTCTCTTCGTAGGGCTGTTTTGACACATGCTCCAGCTCCATCATGCTCTCCTTTACCATGCCCAGTCTCAAAATAGTTCCACATATGTGGAGCTTTGTAGTTTTTATGCAATGAACACAACCATTAAAATATGCGTGCATTTTTGAACTGACTAGCACATCCATCAGACCAAATCCAGTGTTGATCCATCTGTATGTCCCTACCCTTCAAATGATCATAGAACATGATGAAGCAATGGCGTACATAGTGGAAGTCATGGCACCTATCATCACTTATGTAGAAGTGATATTCCTTTAGAATTTCTCTTTGCTCTTCACTACTGTTTGGGCCATGCCTATATGTGATATGCACCATCAAAGAAACCTGCTCAGAGTGATAATACTGACTTTGGACCTCATTTTGAGGTTGCAGAGTGTAGTTCTCAGCAAAATCAACAACTGAAAGTATAGTACCACAAGGAAATGTATCTCTGCATATTCTAAACTTCTCATCCTACCATCGTGCCAAGTGGACATGCTGAACATATTGACGTGTCTTTTCAATAAATTCCTTGACGAAGACACTAACTTGTACCTGTTGACACAAAATGATCTCAATATCAGGTTTTTTTTGTAAGTAAGGAATGAAATGCAACTGTTCAAACATAAATTTATAGATAAATGCATGTACCTGAGATGTCACCAATTGTATTTTTTTGCTTTCTTTCCCTGGGACTATTTCATAGTTGATATATTTGAAACTTTTCATGTCTATAACCATATTCCCAAATTCATTGTCTCCAGTCTCGTGTATACATTGGCTCAATAATGCCATTCCATCACAGTTGGAGCAAGTTCCATCCAAATAGGATTTTGCATAGTAAGTTTTCCCCTCAGGCCTATTGCACATGATACTATGAATGAATTCTCTTGATAAGGTCGGTGGTATTGTCAAGGAGCAATCCTGCACATGGTTAGTATGCAACACACGACGAATGTACAAAAATGTTTCATAGTAATATTCATATTCTACATGGTATCTACAACAACAAGTGTTACGAAGAGTATTTATTCTAACATACCAGGGCTTACATTTCTCAAAAGATCTTTGCCCCAAATTCAATTGTCTATGTTCATTCCTAAATTTCTCGTATAGTTTTGTCTGTGTTATATCAAGAAGATTCTTAATATGTGGTTCACGGTCCTTTGAACCCCTTCTCAATTTTATACATCCTTCCGATTTGAAGAAGGCCTTGTGTGATCATGCCAAAAAATCTGCACTAGTCCATTTACTGCATCAACTAGCTTCATGTCACGACGTGGCAACCGACCAATAAAGG
>LPNX010812966.1:656991-706991 GCA_001517045.1 Pseudotsuga menziesii | reverse complement strand
GATGATGTTGATGATAATGGCGACGATTCTGATGATGATGTTCATGATGTTGATGGTGATGATGATGATCATGGTGGTGATGATGATGATGATGAAGTTGATGATGATGATGATGGTGATGATGATGAAGATGAAGATGATGAAGAAGATGATGATGATGATGAACATGATGAAGATGATGATGATGAACATGGTGATGTTGATGATGATGATCGATGATCAATGATCATGGTGATGATGATGATGACGACGACGACGACGATGGTGATGATGATGTTTATGATGTTGATGTTGAGGATGAAGATCATGATGAAGAAGAAGATGATGATGATGATAATGATGATGATGATGAGGAGGATGAGGATGAGGATGATGATGATGAGGATGATGTTGTTGATGATGATGACGATGGTGATGATGATGTTCATGATGTTGATGGTGATGATGATGATGATGTTCATGATGATGTTCATGATGTTGATGGTGATGATCATGATCATGTTGATGATGATGATGATGATGATGATGAGGATGATGATGATGACGATGGTGATGGTTGTGGTGATGATGATGATGATGATGAGGATAATGATGATGACGATGGTGATGGTGATGGTGATGGTGATGATGAAGATGAACATGATGATCATGATGATGAAGATGAACATGATGAAGATGATGATGAAGATGAGCATGATGATGAAGATGAACGCTATTTTTGTTTTTACAAAACGCGCACATGATTTGTTTGTATATAACACGCACGCGTTTTGTTTATTTATAATGCACACACATTTTTATTTAACTAAATCGCGCTCGCGTATTTTTTAAATTCAAAAATTTATTCCCTCCAAATGATAAGGCCGAGCCTCCACCCATGCTTTCATGGAATTCCTATGCCTATGTGTCTGCTTTGTACTTTGCTTCGGATTCAACATGCCTGTGCCTTGGAGTATGATAAACCATGGCAAATTCAGCATTATATCCAAATTTTCAATATGCTCGTGTTTAGCGGTTCGTCTGATTATGCTGCACACCTCCATTTTTTATGAGAATTTAGAAATAGATATGGTTTTTTTTGCAGATTATAAATATGTAAATTTTAACAAGAATACATAATTTTTTCTATTTTTTTCTTATTTATCTTCTGTCATCACTCCTCAACTCAAAAAACACACTGGTAGTGTTCCGTCCATATCTCTTTCGTTTCTCAACCATTTAAAAAAAAATTGTATGGTGCACTAAAGAACACCAACCTCTACATGCTATAAAAAACCCATTTCCAAATAATTGCATTAAGACATTCAAACACTGCACCCACAATTGACGTACCGTTTTCGAGGTTTGATCTCTTAGATAATTAAAAAAAAATTTAAAAATATTATTTTTATTATTGGAAAAATAGTCGTGCACTAGTCCTATATGTTCTCTATATGTATACCAGTTTTCGTAAGTTTATTCTATCATTTAAACACTCAGACGCTGCACCCACAAAAACATATACCTTATAATTTGTCCAAAAAATAAAAAGTGCCCTTGAAAATTTATCTAACTTTAGATAGTTAACAACATTTTAAATAGAAAAAAAAATATATATTTGGAAAGGTCATTCAATTTCCTACATTTCTTGTTTTTTACTGATCGCAAGATTCATTGTGTAAGTGTCTCAAAATATCCATGCAAGTTGATGGATGCCTGTCTTTTCAGTTTTGTATTGCATCTAACGTGCCAAAAGAGACCCTCAACTTCTTGCACACACCCAATTATTATTCACAAAAGATCGATGAACTTTTTATCATTGAAAACAAATATACAATGAATTTAAGGTCTATCGAATTCAATTTTTATGTTGGCCTACTTATCTACTTTTCATGGAAGTGTTTTAAATATTAGTTTGCATCAAACTTTGTGTTTTAGTGAGGTTTGAAAAGCCTAGCATAGATAGAGTGATCTTATCAAGTAGGAGTGCGACCACTATAGAAATAGTTTAAAGGTTTGTCCTCAATTATACAATATTTACATAATTAAATGTTACAATTTGCAAAGATACTCATATAGTCATAAAATCCTCAAGCATAGCCTAGCATATATTATATGTGATGAATGCAAATATTAAAACATGTTCTTGGTTACTAACATTATTGGTTAGAAAAATCCAAATCCAAAAAAAAATGCAAATAAACTACTCACATGAAGTCCACTTAAATGATTTGTTGAATCAAAACCAATGAAATCATGTATGAAAAAATACTTGATTAATTTTCAAAATATAATCACATGTATGATATCATTTTTACACAAAATCATGATTAATAGTTACACTATAAAATCTAACTTTGGTTGAATCTCATATTTTAAGTGTTATCAAAAGATCATGGACATTATTATAATTTTACATGATAACAATGTCATTTTCAATATATTATCACATTTATTGTTAATTAGAAAAAAACAACTAGGTATATCGTTTTAATAAAATAGAAAGATAGAACCCACTAACTAAAATATCCTATATTTAGGTGTTTTTTTCTACTTTTCTTTTCCACTTTCTAATAAAAATATAAAATCTACAATTTTATGAAAAACTATTTAATCATATCTATTTAGAAATATAATTTAAATGTTGTTGAGGTCTAAATAAATAAATAAAATATTAACATAGGTAAATCTCTCCATGCACACTTATGAATAAGTGCAAGTTAATGATAGTCTCTTTTTGCATTCTAAAAGCAACATAACTAAAAAATAGACATCATTGATCTTACATGGGTATTTTGACATACCTCCACAAAATAAATATGAAACGTGGGAAATTGAATCACATTTCAAAATAAATAAAAATTTTGCACCCACTAGGTGCATTCTATAGCCCAGTAGGGGAGAGATGTGTAATTCCTTCCATGCACATCCTAGAGTTGACACGTGTCCTTTATAAAAATAAAAAATATTATTAAAAATAACTTGTAGGCTTAAATGAAATTTAAATTATTTAGAATTGCATATATATAACAACATAAATTAGATAAACTAAAACGATAAACATTGGATTACACATTTCCACTCTAAAAAGGGGTTTGCACCATGAGAGATTTGATCTGTCTGGTTGCTTGGTAGATCCCTTTTTAGATGGATCTATGCTGGTTTATTGAGAAAGTTCACAACTAACTCAATTTTTATTTTTTCTAACATTGGCATTTTATTTTTCACCAAATGCAAAGGCATATTTCCATGTTATTCCAGTCTTTAAATGCCTAAATGATGGAATGATTAGACTAAAATTGGAAAATATGTAGATGTATGCCAAGTGTTAGTGCAATTTTTCAAGGTCTTAATGATCGTTTTTTAAAAATCTAGTTGCATCTAAAACGTCCATCAATTTCATACACTCACCCTTATCCATAAAGACATACAATTATTAACTTATCATTTCTCCTAATATAGATCATGGTCCCTCAAATTGTAATTTCTAAACATAATACTTCTTCCTAAATACATGACAATTTTTCTACTTATAAAATCATGTATAGATTTATATCTCTACAATTTTATGCATAAGATTAGAGACAAAACCTTTTCATATACCAATGTAATTTAAAATCTATAATTTTGAAAAGAAGATGTTTGAAGTTTTTAAATAAACTAAAAAAAATTACTATATTAATAAAAATATATTTCAAAGAAGATAAATAAATTCATAAAATTACTATACAATAAATTGAAATAAATTCATTTTGAAGTTATAAATTTATTTTTAACTAATATAATTAAAAAAAACAATTAAAATATATTTACAATAACAAATTTCCGAAATCACTCTAAAATATAAATATATTTAAAAATCTGTAATTATTTTTTTAAACTTTAACCAATTTCTGAGGCTTAATTTTAAAACGTTATTCCCATAATTGTTTTTATAGTGTCACCGGTATCTAAACTAACATTGGATCTAGAAGATCCAGTCACAAATTTCTCCTCTTTAACTTATTTTTTTATTTTTCCAACTAAATATGATTCAAATTATTTCTTTAATTGTACTAACAAACTTGGACATTTACTTGAGAGTAATCTGAATATATAAGCTGAAATATTTAACTTGATCGCACTGGAAGTAGTTTGTGTAAATAAGTCGAAATAGTGTACCTAAGCGGATTTTCCAAGTATTTCACATTAATTTGAGTAATTTAGTGTCATAAAGTCAAATGGTTCACTTGACTTTATTTTTTTTCGCAAATATGGACATTAATGGAGTTAATCTGTATGAAATATAAGTTAAAACGTTTATTATAAGTTTTAATATATAAAATCAAGTTTTAACTTTATTATAAGTTTATTAAAGTGTAAGTTAGTTGGTTAAAGATTTAACCAAAAGGTGAACAAAAATTAAGTTAATCTGCTTATTAGTTTAGCCTTGAATGTTAGTTTAACTTGGGAAGAGAGCCTAAGGTAGGGTGTAAGGTAGGGTGGAGAGTCAAAGTCAAGTCCTAAGTAGCCTTTGTTGTGTTAATCTATTCCTTTAGATAATTAAATTGCTAGTGCGATGCATTTTTAATTGGCCATGTTGATGTTATACTTGAGTTATGGAACTCATGGTATTATGTAATTATTATTTATGGAAAAGATGTATGTAATTGAAATGTGTTGGATTATTTAAATATGTTCATGTACATACAGTTTTTAATATTTTTAGATTTGTGGGTTTTTTACTTCGTTAATGTTGCATAGTTATGAAAAGAGTACTAACAATATTGCATCAATGGTTCCTAGTGATGAAAAGAGTAATAGTATTGCATCAATGATCCATAATAACTAAAAAAATAATAATAGCAATGCATTGTTGTTGTATACATAAAGAAATATTGGTACTTATCAATATTGCATTGACCAATTATACTTAGAGAAAAAGAATGGCGACAAATACATATTATGCAGTGTAGCAATTAATGCGACGGCGGTCGCACTGTCCGCCGTCGGATCTTACTTTGCAAAGGATCTGACAGCGGACAGTGCGACCGACGTCGCATTAATTGCTACATTGCATAATATGTATTTTTTGCCAAAAAGAATAGTATCAATAATGCATGAATGTTGTTTAAAGCATTCATGAAAAAAAAAACATAATAGTATTCATCCTTAGGATCTGACGGCGGACAGTGCGACCACCGTCGCATTAATTGCTACACTGCATAATATATATTTTTCGCCAAAATAATTGCTACACTGCATAATATATATTTTTCGCCAAAAAAAATAATATCAATAATGCATGAATGTTGTTTAAAGCATTCATGAAAAAAATAATAATAGTACTCATCCTTGCATCATCATTACCCAATTATTGACCAGAAAGCGCATTGCCCTCTCACCATCACCAGAAAGCGCATTGCCAACCAATAACATAAATTATTCAGGCTAAAAGTTAGGCGGAAAATCAGAATCAACCCCTAGTTTGACAGCTCCTTTAAAAAATACACAGTTGTGTTGTGACCGGCTTTCATAGGCATGTGCAAGAAAAATATTATAATAAAGCGCGTATGTATGGGCTTTATACCAACCTAGTGAAACCACGTATGTATAATATTATTGAGATTATATTCATGTCTTGACTCTTACGGATCAATTTCATCAATACGACAACAAGTGCATGTGCGGCCTGCGGGGTTTCATCTGTGACTGTTGGCCGTCACGTCACGTGGGTTTTGATACGGTATACCGTATACCCTTACCTGTCGAGTCCGCCTTGGGTAACCGGTTTAATGCTGCAGCAGCATTGACAGCCGTTAAATCTCAAAGAAGCCTCAGTACTGGCAGTATTAAATGGTAGATATTGATCGTTTTTTGTTTTTATTCAATGTTTCTAATCTCTTGGTTTCATTTATTAAATACCGACAAAATGTAGGATCCACTTTCATAGGGGGCCACCACGTCAGTACTTTAGAACGACGCGACTGTCACGCGAGGCTGATCGCTGGAGGCTGGACACTGGAGGAGCAATTGGTGGAGTCCAGGCCCAGGGATGGAATTTTGACGGGTAGATGCCCGTCATGGGTCAATTTACCCGTCAAATACGGCTAAGATTTTATCGAAACCGTCAAAATCTGGCTTAGAATAAAAAGACGTTTCATATTTTGATTGTTACCGGCAATTTTGACAGGTGTCCGCCATTTGAAATTCCAACCCTGGACTGCCTATAAATACATCCTCTCTATCGCATAAATCGCATTCTTTTCAAAGCGGAGAC
Source organism: Pseudotsuga menziesii (assembly GCA_001517045.1). Taxonomy (NCBI): domain Eukaryota; kingdom Viridiplantae; phylum Streptophyta; class Pinopsida; order Pinales; family Pinaceae; genus Pseudotsuga; species Pseudotsuga menziesii. The sequence goes on along the minus strand of LPNX010812966.1, from coordinate 700,753 downwards.
GGCTAGGGCTTGTAATTGCTACTGTGCGGAGAGGGCAGGCAAAGTCGAAGGAAATGCGGGGAGAGCATATCTAGCGGCGGCGAGATGAATCTGGCGGGGGGAGAGAAAACGCCCACGGAATGGAGGGCACAGAATCGGGGAAGTTGAACTTGGCGTTTTGCTGTCTCACGAAATAAACTCTACTCTGGGATTATGATAGCTCGGCCGTTTTGTAGGAGCGGAGCCATATCTTAGCTCTGGATTTGGTTTTGGGCATCCGGATTTCGGAACTCCAGCTTCCCCGTCTTCGCTTCGCATTCGGATTTCCGTAGGCAATAGAGCTAGCTGGTTATTGCCTGAGAAACCCCAACGCCAAGTTCGACTTCCCCGATTCTGTACCCTCCATTCCGCATGTGTTATCTCTTTCCCTTGCCAGATTCATCTCGCCACCGCCAGATATGCCCGGGACAAATTCCCTCCGACTTTGCCCTCTATGCACGATAACAATTACGCCCTAGGAGCCGTTCCTCCATTTCAACTCTGACTAAAATATTGCAATCACAGTTCATAAATAAACATCTGGTTGTATGTACAAAATCCAGATTCTGTTTTGACGTTTCTCTTAAAAAAAATGGTATGTAAGGTTCTGATCCAAGCAAAGTGGACGCGGAGATGATTGTGTTGACTCTTGAGAGAAGGGATGCAGGAAACAAAGTACTGGATGGAGTTGTCGGTTATGTGACAGCTTCTCAGATGGTCCCAGAACATCTTGGTTAACACTTCTTTGGGGTTCCATATCGTTTAGGCAGCTTCTTTACTTGCATTTGTGTTGCTTCTCCTCTTTTCATTATTTGAAATCTCGGTTCCTAAGATCGGATTGACTATGGCTATGGCTATGCCGTTTCTGTTTCATGGTATTATCCGAAACAGCCATATCTTATGTAATTTACGTGAATACTGATCAAAGCAACTGAATCTGTTTTCCTTTCTGGACGAACGGCCTAGCTATACTCTGATCCCGCTCTATATTTACTCTATCTGAGCAGGTTGGTCTGTAATAGTCTATAACTATGCATGTATCAGCTCTATATTTACTCTATCTGAGCAGGTTGGTCTGTAATAGTCTATAACTATGCATGTATTATTATTTTCTCTTAATAGAATAGATTTCAACTTCCAAGAAAAAGTGTAAAATGTCCATTGTTTTGTATTATAATCTATAAAATCTTGATGAATGCAATGCCCATCACATTATTCATCAAAAAATGATTTATATCATACAAAGCAACGCACAATATTGACTTTGAGGTTATTATGGTATAGACTATATACATTTTAATTTCTTAAATTATTACATTACGAGGAGTTTACATTGTTTTCTCATTTCCGTTTATCTTTCCAAATTTACAAAGAATAAAAAATAATACTCAGTTTTTGCTTTTTCAAATTTTATAAAGTTCATACAAAAATAATGGTCATGGTCATTTTTTTAATAGTGTGTTAATTTTGTTTTATAGTGCGAAAATAATACTCAGTTTTTACTTTTTCAAATTTTATTAAGTTTATAAAAAATAATGGTTATGGTCATTTTTTTTAATAGTGTGGTAATTTTGTTTTAGTGTGAAAATAATACTGAATTTTTACTTTTTCAAATTTTATAAAGTTCATCAATCTTATGAAGTTTTTACGAAAACAACAGTGATTGTCATTTTTTTAATATTTTCAAATTTTTTTAATATTTTCATCAATCTTATAAAGTTTTTACGAAAACAATGGTCATTGTCATTTTTTTTAATAGTGCGATAATGTTGTTTTACAGTGTGGTAAATAATAAATATTGACTGAAAATTGGATTGTAAAAGATTAAATAAAATCATTTCTTTAAATAGAAAATCAAATTTAAATATTAAAAAACAAGAGCCACGAGGTGCCAATGTCCCGGAGATTGTTTCCATGGTAGTTGCTAGTTTAACATATGTTAATATCAACAAAACATTACATCTAAACTCAAATTAAAACATACTCTTAATTATAATTTTTAAATAAAATTTTCTAGCTTAACATATGTTAGCTTGAACAAAACATTACATCTGAACTTGAACTCAAATTAGAACATAGTCTTAATTATAAATATAAAATAAAAATATATTTTATAAAAGAGAAACCACTACTCCATCGTTTCCATATCTAGGCGGACCTTTCCATATCTAGGCGGACCTTTCCAATGTGTAGTGGTGAGCCAACGCCTCTAAAGAAATATTGAAGAAAAAAATTACCTATGAATAAAGAAAAAAAAATTAAACCAAAAAAATCTTTTGTTTCTAGGTAAAATAATGAAAAATGCAACACCATTGCATATATATATATATATATTGTTACCTAATGTGTGGACAATATACATGTATATATTTATATATACATGTCTCCACTCTTGTTTTCGCACTTATCAAACTAGCATTTTAAGGGAAGCTGCGGAATGAAAATCAATAATAGCATGAACAACAACAAACATAAACCATGGGAAACAAATCCCCTCGCCATTAAGAAGATGGATGCTTAAGAAAAATAAATTAAATTTTGCATCCTAGCTGAGCCCAAAACAATTGGCAAAAACGAACTAATATGCATTACATAAACCCTCTCTTTGAAATAAATAAGTAGCCTTGCGCCAACAGAGGCGTTCAACACCATCTATAACAACAATTCATATAACACAAGCCTGGAATAGGATCAAGCCAAACCCGCAAATGCAATTTAAAGCAACTAGACATCAAGACATGACATAGAGGGTTTAAGATTTAGCATTCCATTGAAACCTAGCTACATAGTCTTTGACAAATCAAAAAGTTTTATTAGTTAGTCATAGTCGTCCCATGGCCTAGGCAAGAAGGGAAAAAAACAAATTAACTATATTTAGCATTGGTTTGGGCACAATGCTTATAGCGAGGCTGCATGATCCAGTTCCTCCTCAAGCTGGCTCAAGGAATTTTTAGAAGACAAATATGTTGTACGGACATTTCAGTTAAGTACGAAAGAAAGTAAGTTCAAAAGGAATGAAGAGGGGAATGAGACGACTATTTATTGGACTATTTCATACACAAATTCTACAAAATTCATCTACACTAATAAGTTTTTATCCATTTCTCTCTTATATTGTAGTAATGCCATTTAGGTTTGATTCGGCGTTCTCTGCTTTTTTCTCTTCTTCCTGAACCTTTCTTTCAAGGTGATAAAGAATATGGTACACCCGAATTGTATTCTTTGAGTTCTTATTGCTTGCCAAAAATCCTACTTCTGCAATTGGTAGGTCACCGGATTATTAGAATAAGTTTTGTTTTCCATAGTTTTCCCATGTTACAACTTCCGTACCAATTTGATTGATCCAAAATGAATTGGTTAAACATTCTACCAGGAAGCCCGATCTTGACTCTTATGTGTGGTATTCATTTTCGTTCGGCTCTTGGAATCACATCCAGTAGTGGTTGGAACAACTTGCGAAATCCAACCACTTCACCTACTTTATCACCCCAAATGTTTTCCGTACCTCTATCGAAATGGAACGGTTTCATGTTCCTTTATCAATTGGTTATTCCTTTTCGTTAGCTTCTCTTTTTCCAATTTTGGTCTCAATTTTTTTCCTTTTTACGGCAATAATAAAATAAAAGAGGAACATGAAAAATATATGCAACAACTGCAAAAAGGGAAAAATAAGAACATGAAAAATATATGCAACAACTTCAAAAAGGGAAAAATGAGAACAACATACACGTTTCTGCAACCATATCACCCTATTTTGGTTTGCCTGGGAAAGAAGAAAAAATACATGCAATCCAAACATAACACAATGAAATAACTCCAAACATGCTAAAGCCCGCGCCATGAAGCCAGAGTGCCCACATTCCAGAGGCTTGAACACTTTAAAAACAAAGTTTCCAAAATCAATACAAGACCATTTTGGCCACACAAAGACACCTCCCACTATTTTTCCCACACGTATGTATTCCAAATTCAATACAGACATTGCCAAAACTACAGATGGAAAGCACGTTTACATACCTGGGTACACAACAAGAAGGAAAGCAGCAGCGATGTCTTGATAACAGTGACCACAATCGAACAGTCTATTTCTTGACCCAAGCTGGAAATGAATGCCGCAACAGTAAACACCAACAAAACAGAAACCATGACCCAACAATCCAACCCAACACTACGAGAGAATAGCAGGGAAGAACTACAAGCTAAGCAGGTGCAAATTTAGGAACATAATCAAACCCGCCATGAACAGAGTGAAACCCGCACTAGAACACGACTTCCCATAAACAAAACAATGTCTCTAGCTTTCCTGTCAAAGGTTTTATTCATAATGTATCTATATTTATGGGCCTTGCTACAGATTAACTCCCTTCCTTTGCTCTTGTACTTTAATAAGCTATAAAAATTCTCTGCAAAACATTAAAAAAACAATAACAAAACTAAAGATGCAAAAAAACCAAAAAATCAATAATCAAAACTAAACATGCAAAAAAACCAAGAACACTTTCAATAATTTCTCTGTAACAATAAAGATGAAAATAACCTTCATTTCATCGCAAAAAACCAAGACATCCAACCAAATATAAAAGAACAACTTTCAATAATTTCGAATTTAAACCATAAAAAAGACAACATTCCGACCATATGAGGATTTAAGCTTCCACGATAATGTTTACTTCGATGTCCATGTTGATAGGCATTGGCTATAGCGAAATAGGGATGGCGATTAGCAATGGCGTTGGAAACAACTGATGTAATTTCACTTTCTGTTCACCTGTCGTGGAAGGAAGCTCTAGCAGTTTATCCCATCTTATCAGGACATAAACTTAAACCACTTGCTTTATGTAAGCCCACTACAGACATCAACACTTCATGGCCGGGGTCCCCCAAACTCCCTACTATCTTGGACCATGCCATGGCCATGCAATTAACTCTGCTCGGTTCTCTAGCTAGCTGTACCATACTTTCCTAAGATTTCGAATTTAAACCATAAAAAAGACAACATTTCGACCATATGAAAAAAAAATTCATTAATTTCGAATTGAAACCATACAAAAAAGAGACAAAAGAGTAAAAATTAAGCATTTTTTTGGCCAAGGAACTTTAAAGACCAAAATTTGAAAGAAAAACTGCAACCCTTATCATTACTTATTGAAATTTTCCTCGAATCCAGTCTCCAGCTGGACAGTATTCTATGAAAAAAAAAAGTTAATACAATATACCTGCAAGTGCATCTAGGAGCTTCGATTTCCCAGATCCCGAAGGACCCATGAGAGGAATTAGGGTTCCGGGCTCTGCATATCCAGTCAAGCCTTGAAGTACACCGCTGCTAATAAAAACACTAACAAAGATCTCTGGTGGCATGAATGAAAGGAATGAATGATAGCCGTCACACGAAAATCAAAATGAGAGCATCCCGAAAATCAAAATGAGAGCACCTCGCACATGCAGACTAAAAGCACGAGACGGCTGAAACCTCGCCACCTGTAAACCTCATTCAATCCTTCCTTACGTCATACTGCAGCCAATGCCTGAGACCGAACTCCAAGGTGTGACGACAGCGTCTCTCAACCAATCAGCGGACATAATTACATATCTTCATTTAATTTTAAATAAAATGACACTTAAACTTTAGGCTCGCCAAGGTTGCTCAAATAAAAAATAATCCACTTGAGCCATATAGTCTAAATTGTTTTGGAGGTTTTTTTTATAGTGGATATTCTCTCTGTCTGAGCGTTCGCATTTATGACTTTCTGAATTTTTCACCCTTCTATCGTTTTTCCTGGTAAATTTGAACTCACGTCGTTTTTAGATACCCAATTCTCAGCTTCATTGTGTTGCTACCATACCGCCATTTATGCCTTACACGGACCCTGTCAAGTGGGCATTGGACCACGTAAACCCTAAACTTGGAGAGGTGCAAAGGAAGGTGGAGAGGGTAAAAATATTGGGTCTTTCCGCAATTGAACCTTTGTGACCTACCTTGGGAGACTGGTAATTACATTTTTATGTGTACTACTAAGGTAATTTTATTAATGAAGTTTTTTTGTTTGGATATATTGACTTTTGGAATAAATTTTAACTTGTTTTCTAACTTGTATTTCTTGATTTCGATTTCTGGTTTCTGAAATGAAATGTTCCTTTTTTACGAATTTCAATTTTGGATATTCGTATTCGAAGGGTTTTATGATATGGGCAGTTTACGATTTTGGATTGTGGGAGTTGGCAATATTCCTTTTCGGTTTCTGGAAATCGGAAAACTCACAAGTTTGTTTGTCGAATATTTACTTCACAATTTTACTAAATAATTTTCTTTGCTTTCCCAACTAGCGATTTATGATGTTACGGATCTCGAAAACCGAAATCAAACTTAATTTTTCGAATGAATGTTTGTTTCCCCATCTCCGGTTTTCGATTTCACAAATCGAAAGCTTGAAACCAAGAAAAGTAAATGTTTTCAAATTTTGTATCCTATTTTGTTTGTTTGATCTCGTCCATTGATCCATACAAAGTTTATGGTCTATATTCTTTTGTCCGTTTTAGTTGGGTTTTTAAAGAATCGAACTTACAATTTTTCACTCTGCCCAAGGTTTTTTTACTGTGCATTTCCTTTGTGTCCCAGCGTGTAGACTCGTGATTTGGACCTGTTAGTTTTCACTACCTGACCTTTTTTCTGGTAAATTTAAACTCTCGTCGTTTTTAGACATGGTTGCTAAAATTCAATTAGAGAAGGTATCTGCTACGACCAGGAATACCAGATCTAAAATGGCTCTTTAAGAGCAGAAAATCAAAGATATCAATGCCCATGTTTTCACTGACACCAGTGGGTATGTGTTTGACACCTCATATGTGGATTGGTCCAGAATTTATGCTGTTTTTGACAATGATGATTTTTTCTCTGTTGCTCATGACCAACCTGTGTACATGCACATACGGAATTCTCAACTCCATTGCATTGTGGCGAGACCTCCTTTTATGCCTTACAAGGACCCCGTTAAGTGGGCATTTGGACTACGTCGACCTTAACCAATGAATGTTTCATGATATTGAGAATGTCTCTATTGCTTCGTTTCATCCAGATGTGTTTGCTAGGGCTTATGCTTTGGAAACCCCCAAGCATCTTTTCTCGTCAAATTTTTTCGGTGAAACCCTCTCTAAATTCAATAACGAACAGATGGTGAAATATTGGCTGAAAGACCCAACACTAGTGATTCCCATTTCACTTTTGGCATATCCAGTTTATTGGTTTAAAGAGCCTTTCTCATTGTTGTCCACCATGTTTTGCAGGTTATTTGGCTTACCCTTTGTTCCTCATTGAAAGCGAAATGGGTCCCTATGGAAAACCATGTTATGCTTACATGTGATTCCTTCAACTAGGCGTAAATTTTATTTTGCAATTTGCGAGAGGAAATTGAAAAATATTAGAGAACCCCCTCCAACCGGAAACCATCTTTCTACATGTCAGGGTTCATTATGGATGCATTCTATCCATGTTATTGTTTCCCAGACCTAAATTTGAATTGGAGCGAGAAATTTCCACCTGTTCATATATATTGCACTAATATGTGGGACAACAATTTCATACCTCATGTCTATGAGCTCTGTGACCTGTTTCTCGAGTCAATGTACTACAAAATTTTCAAAGCTGATGCTCTTGCATTCTCTCAAAAATCTAGGGAGCTCATTTTAGTGTATGGTGACTTGTATGTAGGAGAATATTTCTCTTACATAAGGATTTGGCACTATTACATATCACTCAAAATTCCCTCAAAACTTTTCCATGAAACAGGCAAAACCTTTGCTTTCGTGGAAAATCACTTTTAAATTTTTGAAAAAATTGAAATTTTGCCCGATATTCGTTGCTATAGTGACAAACCTCCATTATCGTCACTATTGCGATGAAAGGTAGTCATGCGACGAACTTTGCGTAGAAAGTCATCATACTTCACTATTGTGACGAGAATAGTGATGAAAGATGAACCTTTAGTTTTTATTCTTTTAAAACGATAATTTTGATTTTTTCTTTATTTAAAATTTGACTGTTGTCCATTTTTGTCGGAACCGTGACCCTCATTGATCTATAAATACATGTTTTTAAGTCATTTGTTGATAATCATTTGCAGCGTTCTTTCTATTGCTTTATCATTCTACGATTTGAAGATTCTGGTAGTGGTTTGACACATCGAATTTTTGTTCTCATTCGTTTTCTAGGTTAGTTTGACTGCAACGCACTAGTCTTTTTTTTGTTGCGACCTTTTTTTTATGCGCCCTTGATCATGTCAATTTGTTGAAACCTTTTAATCTCTAGTATAATGAACATGAACAATATTAGTGTGAGAAATTTGTTGTGAAGTATTTATATTAGTGTTGAAACATTTTCTTCTCTTTTGTATAAAGAAATTTCTATTTTTAGTGAATTATTTAACTTTAGTATGATGAATATATATAACAACAATATATAGGGTTTGACATAGGCCACCCTAAATTAGCATCACTACGTGACATACCTATGTTGTTAACATAAATACCCAACCTAATTTGACATGGTATAACCTCTTGTGTGCTAATTTGACTTAGTTAGTCGGTCTAAATGGACATAATTAGTACCTGATTGGACATAATCCAATGTGTGTAATAATCTAACCTATGTACTAATTTGACATAATTAGACAAAATCCATTCTATGTACTAGTAATTTGACATAATCATTGTTAAATTTACCAATTTGATGTATCCGACCCAAAAACATGTCACTATGTGGCATACTTAAGTTTTTAGTTAAAATTGTGGTGGGTAATTTTAAATAATTAACCACAATTAAGTATTGATGTTTTTAAGTAATAATATTATTAAATTAATATAAACATTTATTATTAAATCATGTAATGTCGGTCGTAGTGTGTTAATCCCCTGGACATATGTCGTGATTATTATTTGTGTTGATATGTTGTACTAGGTGCATGGACTATGGAGTTTGGGCATTATTATTATTATTATTATTATTATTATTATTATTATTATGTATTTATTTTTAGACATACGTTATATATTGATTAATGAATTTATTTTGTTGTTATAGGTTATCAGAATGTCAAATACATTTTCATGGGAAGAAAACAATAGGAGGTATGCTGAGGCTATGGCAGCATTAGAGGCGAAGGGTGATGGAAAGTGTTAATGTCCTTGCAATGATTGCAGAGGTTTGCGAACTAGAAGAATTTTACGAACATCAGCTGAAAAACATTGTAAGGAGAAGGGGAATGCTGAAGGGGGTTATGAATATCATCCATTGGTAAGACGTTATTCATTACATATTGTACGTCTTGTAATAGTACTGATAGTGTATTCACACTTTTTTTTATCATTTTAAATATATGTGTTGTATATTATACACTAATATTATTGCATTGTTTGTAAATATAAAGACAATGACCCCAAGCTGTCGACCGCCAGAGAGCTACTTGCCACATAATAGTGCAATTACTACTTACAAGATGACGAGCATGGTGATCATGCTATTGAAGATAGAGTTCTTAATGATCCTATCGATGAAGATGACGTTACTGATACTAATGGTGAAGAGGAGATAAATAGATTGCTACAAGACACATTTGCTCCATTGGATGAGGACAACCTCCATGATTTTCATGATGTTCCTCTTCTCGAGAAGACCTAAGAACCTCTTTATAAAGGCTCAACAACCAATATTCTATCTGCTATATTGTTGTCGGCGAACTTGAAGGTTTTGAATGGTTTATCAAACACTTGTTTCACACAGCTCCTAAGGTATGTAAAGTTGATTATTTTCCTCTATTTTTAGTGTTAATTAATTCGTAAATTAGGGATATGATTTTTTATGAATGTTGCAGATTGTTGGGTGAATTTCTATTACCACCATCAAACAATTTACCATGCACAACTTGAGAGGTATTCTTAATTATGAAAGAAATTGGAGTGGAGTATCAATCTATTGATGCATGTCCTAATGATCATATTATATATTATGGAAAGTATGCATCAGAAAAAAATGGCCACAATGGCAATGATTATTCCAGGTATTTTTTTGAAATGTGTAATTATATTATGTCATAAAGTTATTTGTTTAATTGCTGCATGAGAACACCTTTTATATGTTTGGACAGATAACTAAATAGAAATATTGTATGTATATTGATCAATTAGGTAAGTACCAAGTTAAAGATATGAATGCATATATTGAGCCTCTTATCGATGAGCTATTGAAGTTATGGGCTGGAATCACTATGTATGACATCTCTAGACCAATAGGGCAGAAACAATTTCAGTTCCATGGAATACTTGCATGCACAATTCATGACGCTCCCAGGCTAACACATTTTTGTGGTATGTAACTTTTTGTTGCATGTCGTTAAAATTATATGCTTTTAAGGCTAAAAACATGCATTCTCTTTTATTTTAAATTAATAATACTTTTATGCAGCTATAACATTAATACATATATCTCGTAGGTATTCAAACAAAGGGAAAATTTGCATGTCCAGTATGTGGTCCTAGGATAAAATCTCGTCATTCAAGAAGTTTAGCAAAGGAGGTGTTTGATGAGTAGAGGCACTTCCTCCCTAAAAACCATAGGTACAGAACTATCGAAAAAACAAAATTCAATGGTAAAGAAGAGAATGCAAAGAAACCACGAAGAATGACACCTTTCCTATGGAAGTTGGAATATAACAAACATCGTCGAGGTATGCAAATTGTATATGCAACATACAATATGTACTTCACGTAATATTATGTTTTTTATATTTTTATTGAATCTTCTCTACCATGGGTGTCATGAATTATTGTTAATGTGTTTTTGTTTATGTTTAATGAATGTATTTTAGGAATGAATGGGATTCCACAAGGAATGAAGAGTTATCCCATACAATTCAGTAGGTTGCCTTACTACGAGCACCTACAAATAGCTCATTTGTTTGATACAATGCATATCGAGAAGAATGTAACAGAAATGATATGACATACATTAGATGGAAGGTTAAACAAAGATAAAATTGGAAAAATTTGTAGTGATAATGCAGAAGCCAATCACGCATTGCAAAGAGTAATTATTTCCAATGCCAGAAATGGGAACTAGAATTATAGTCTTCCATGGTTATTGACGAAGCAACAAAGCAATGCTATAAAATAGGTCATTCAGAAAATAAGGTTTCCGAAGGGGTTTTCGTCGAACATAAAAAATATCTTAACCCAAAAAGGTGATTTTGGCGGTGTTAAAACTCATGACTGGCATACATTCATTAAGGTAATTATTTACGTATATAATTTACATTAAGTAAATATTTTTAGTAATTGTTCTCTCCTATTCGGAAACATTAGATAATGACTTGATTTTTTCTACAATACGTTCTACCTCTGGCTCTCCCAGATAGCTTTGACGAAAACATATATGATCTTGGTAAATACATGAGGTACGTAACAATTTTATATGCATGAAAAATGTTCGACGTTATTTTGGTTGTATTGCTTATTGACATATTGTGTTTTACAGCTTCGAACCTTAATATATATTATATGCCTCAATCTGGTTGATCATTCATGTTATTTTCTTGCATCTTTTGTAGGTGGCTTTCATATAAAGAAATCCATAAAGAAGATATTAGATATTGGAAGAGATAAATTCCTCGTCTAATGTGTGAAATGCAAAAGTATTTACCTCTAGATTTTTTCAATGCACAATAACACTATATCATACACTAAGTTGAGGAGATTGAATTGTGTGGACTTGTAAACTCAAGGTCAATGTGGATGGTGGAAAGACATTTGAATTCATTGAAGGATTTTGTTAGACAAAGAGCATGCCCCAAGGGTTCTATGGTGCAGGGCTATATGCTATATCAATCCATGGTGTACATTGGTCAGCATCTTCCAAATTTAGTAAAAAATATCAAGCTGCCTCGCATTTGAATTCATTGGAGGATTTTGTTAGACAAAGAGCATGCCCCAAGGGTTCTATGGTGCAGGCCTATATGCTATATCAATCCATGGTGTACATTGGTCAGCATCTTCCAAATTTAATAAAAAATATCAAGCTGCCTCGCATTTGGCATGTCGACTCCATCAACAAATTTGAAGGGGAGGACCTTTTGGGGAAAGGTAGAAAGAGGAAAGTGAAAGGTAAGGAGAATGGTGTACATTTTATTTATTATACAATTATTTTTTTCGATTTATGTAATTTTTATTATTCCATCAGTATTTTAAGCTAAACTTAATTGCCTTTAATGATAGCTAATTTAAAATTATTGATTGTTTTTTTTCATATAGTTGGTCGCGTGTGGGATGCAATACATTTATACATTGCAAACAATCTTGATTGGATGGAGGAATGGATTGGACTATGTACATAATACTATGGCACCTTAACATGGGAAGGGGTTAGTAAAATCATTAAAACGATGCATCGTAATCGAGAGGAATATCCCGAACTTATGCAAAGCGAAATTGATTTAGCATGCGGTTTAAAAGATAAAAAGGCAAGTATATTTACCCTGCTTGTTTTTTTCGTTGTTTCACATTGTATTGAAATATTTCTATCATTTATGTCTTCTTATATACTTATTTACCGAGTCGTTCATGATGCAACTAATACATCACAATGCTATGTGGTGCAATGGTTGTAAATTTCGCATAAAAAAGTTGGATGACAAGGGGAAAACATTTGATTATGGGATAACTGTAGTTTTTCAAGTCACTAATGTTTCCTCTAGAAGTGATAGGCATCCAAAAGTGTCTGAAAATAGGTACTATGGTTATTTGGAAGATATACTTGAGTGTTACTTTAATTCCTTTAAAGTAGTTCTGTTTGAGGTCAAATGGTACAGGCTATGAATGAATGAATGTGATCCCTAAAGAACTATTATTGAGCATGCCAATGGATTTACCATGGTTAATACAAGGGAACTTGAACTAGGTACATAGCCTTATGTTCTACCAAGTCAATGTGAGCAGGTCTTTTACCCAGAGGTTCCAAGTAAATAGGTTGGTCGTACATTGTTATATACGATAAAAGAGGAAGATCAATCAAGTATAATGCAATAGAGGAAGAAGACAATGTTGAAGAAGAAGGTGATGCAGATCAGGAGCAGTTGGACGCCGACATAGATGTGTCAGATGAAGAATTTGATCAAGAAGTTGATCATCCAGAGGATGCAGCAGACAATGAAATTGACATTGATGATATTGATGATGAATATATGACTGAAAATGACTTTGATAGTTACAATGATATGAGTGAAATTTTCAATGATAGCGATTTAGAACTAGATGACGATACAGATGATGAGTTATCTGAAGAAGAATCCGAATGACATTGTAGCAATGTTGGAATCTATGAGGTATGTGAGAACATATTTTTGCATAAGTATTTTGTTTATGACTATTTAGTTTTGTTTAAACCATCGTTATCATCATCATCACAATCTTCGTCGTCATCATCATCGTCATCATCACAATCTCCATCGTCATTGTCATCATGATCATGATCATTATCATCGTCGTCGTTGTCATCACCATCTTTGTCATCATTATCATATTCATCATCAACCTCATCATCACCCTCGTCATCATCATCATCATCATCATCAGCAACAGCAACAACAACAACATCGGCACCGTGATAATCATATTCATTGTCATCTTCATCATCTTCATCATCCTCATGATTGATGACGATGATGATTGTAATTGACATCTAGTTTATATATTTTGATTTAATTACTGTTATTTACATTTTCCTGTATGTTGTCATATATTTCTATAACAATTTTTTTTTAGAAAGATTTTGTCGGGTTATGGGGAATTGAGAGTGATGTGAGGGGGGGGAGGGGCCATAAGTGTGGTTGGCCTTGTTCAAAAAAGTATATTAAATTATTCTCGAAACAAAGAGAAGCTCATTAAGGCAATGCATAGTTATGATATTGATGATGATGATGATGATCATCATCATCATCATTTTCATGATCATTTTCATCATCATCATCATCTTCATCATCATCATCATCGTCATCGTCATCACAATCATCATCATCATCATCATCATCCTGATCATCTTCATCATCATTCATGTTGATTCTTTGTTGGTTAAAATGGTCATGCTATATATCCTATGGTGCTTTATATATAAAATTATCACTGAACGATTACTTATAGTAAGCGTATCAAAGACACAAAAATATCATTCCATTGGCTATTATCATCATCATTAAGTTTACACGACACAATGGTGTGTATTTATATGAAATATCACCAAATCTCTTGCATTTATAAACACACCTGGGTGTTAATGCACAAGATGGAACACTCACACAACAACACCTTCATAATGCTCACATAACAAGACGTCAAACTCCCACACAACTAGGATGGAAGAAGCAAGAATGATCACCCTATGTTTTGAAGTAGCTCGAAAGAGACTAAGTTCACGTGAATAGTGAAGAGTTTATGTTAAAGACATACAACTTAGTCCTTATCCTTTATTAATTGATATTTTTTACTATTTGTAAATAAATTTAAATTTTACTTAATCCTATCCATGGACTTGTTATGAATAAACATAATTATTTTGGTTATTATCACTAAAAAATTATTAAAAAAAGCAATACATTCCTACCGTAGTTAGATTATTATATGATAATGATAACATAAATTAAAATATGTATTACACTAATCTTTTTAATATAATCAATATTAATACTATTATTCCATTTATATATCACATAATCAAATCATTTATAAACATAATGCATTGACATCACTTTATAACCCATTATAATACATAACATTTTCATTCCATAGTTCCTTTATCCTATCAAATTAATTTCTTCAAAAAACATAATATCTAGACATTAAACATGTAGATCCCAAACATTAAACATGTAGATCCCACCCATAAGGTTATAAGCTATCTCATCTATAAGGTTATAAGCTATCTCAGCTGTAAGGTTATATGCTATAAATCATAAACATCAATATGTATACATAAGTTGAAATCTTATGAGATAATAAGATCTATAAAATATTATAACATAGAACACCTTGGATTTAATAGTTTCTAATCCTCAATGACAAATGTTTAATAATGGAGTTGATAAGAGAGAAGTATAATATTGCCTATGGTAAAGTTAAAATTGTAACAAAGTAAATCATTTAATTGGAGTTATTATATTTTAAATATAGACTAAATTTAAGAAAATTAATGGAAAAAATGGTTTCTTATATTTATTGAAATATTTATCATTCTAAGTATACATGAATGAATGTGATATCTATTATTGTACTTTCTATTCAATTTTGGCTACGATCATTTGTATTTGTAGAAATTAAATGGGTCATTCCCTATCTATAAAAATAATATCTTAGGAGTTATGTTGCAATTATTTTATGACATGAACAAACAGACCAATTAACTTAAATAGTGGACAATGTGAGGATAAAACAATAATCCAAATCTTTGTGTAGTTTGTAGAGAGAATCAATTGAGCAACAAATGTTTAGACGTATGATCCATGAGAGTGAACTTAATAGTAAAGTATGATCCATGAAAGTGAACTTAATAGTAAAGTAGAGACATTACAATTCAAAGAGATATAATCACATAAATGTTAAAGATTGTAGAACTTATACAATTCCTCATCATTACACTTGTTATAATGTTTGGGTTAATCATAAAATTGTGAAGAAACATTCATGCTCACTTATGTATGGTAATGGTTGTGGACTTAATATTGTAATGGTATAAATATTATAGAGTTTACTAAAATCTTCTTAGAGAAATTTGATAATACGAATTAAATATTTACATGAGTCAAGAACGATGATGCTGATGATGATGATGAGGATGATGGTGAGGATGATGAGGATGATGGTGAGGATGATGATGATGATGATGCTAATGATGATGATTTCAATGATGATGATGATGATGATGATGGTGGTGGTGGTGATGATGATGATGATGATGTTGAGGATGACGGTGATGCTGATGATGGTGATGATGATGTCGATGATGATGATGATGGTGATGACGATGATAAGGATGATGGTGATGATGATGATGACGATGCTAATGATGATGATGATGGCAATGATGATGATGATGATGATGATGACGATGACGATGATGATGATGATGATGATGATGATGATGAGGATGAGGATGATGATGATGAAGAATATGGTGATGAAATCTAGGCAGTGTACATTGATAGTGAGGTTAACATAGGTAGTAGGCACATAGTTTTGAGCTTGTTTCAGGCCTAGTAGTAGACTAGTAGTTGTTCTTTTTTGTTACAGAGCCTTATGTTCTACCAGATACAGAGCCTTATGTTCTACCAAGTCAATGATGTCAATGATGATGATGATGATAATGATGGTGATGATGATGATGATGCCGAGGATGATGGTGATGATGATGATGGTAATGATGATGACGATGATGATGTCAATGCATGATGATGATGATGATGTCAATGTAGGATGATGATGATGATGAAGTCAATGATGATGATGATGATGATGATGATGACAACGATGATGATGATGGAGATGATGATGGTGATGTGATGATGTTGAGGATGATGGCGATGATGATGCTAGTGATGATGATGTCGATGATGATGATGATGATGATGATGGTGATGAAAATGATGGTGATGATGATGATGACGATGCTAATGATGATGATGGTGATGATGATGTCAATGATGATGATGACGACGACGACGATGACGAGACGACGATGATGATGGTTATGATGATGATGATGATGATGATGATGATGATGATGATGCTAATGATGATGACGATGAGGATGATGATGATGAAGAATATGGTGATGAAATCTAGGCAGTGTACATCCGGGTAGCGAGGTTCACATGGGTAGTAGGTACATAGTTTTGAGCTCGTTTAAAGCCTAGTAGTAGACTAGTAGTTGTTTGTTTTGTTATAGTGGTAGTTGTTGACACATTGTCACACTTTATATTGCTTCGGGACTTGAGGGTTAGAGTCACATATCGATGGCTAGTGCCTTGTAGTCATCAATGGTTATTGGTCATATTGCACAACTAAATAATGAGTGCATGAAATGAGTGAGTGAGTGATTATAATTTATCAAATTTCCAATATTGTGAATGATGAGTTGAACTTTATAGCATAGGAATTTCAACATCTTGAGAAATTTATATGGATGTGTAATTTCAAATGTTTCCCTTCTTTTGAAATGTTAATATAATTTAATGTTAATATAATGTGGCAGACGTGGCACAAGAGTAAAATGCTGAAGTTATTATAGAGTCATATTTTAAAAGGATGCATCATTTTAAAAAGTTGTGTTATTTCAAAAATTATAACATTCTATATATGACTATATAAAATAAAAACATGACTATATATTTGTTATATATAACATGACTTTTCAAAAATTACACATGACTATATATTTTCCTTTTAAAAACATAGTGTTGTAATGTATGCCTTTAAACTCACATGTTTAGAACAATTTCATTTGTTTAGAAAAATTAAGGATATTTGTGTGCACATTCTTTTGAGGTAGAGGCGTCTCTCTATAAAAGGAACATCCTAAATTACGCACTTTCATACTCTGTCGGCTCTATCTCGATCTTGTCTTGTTTTTCCTTTGTGAACAACCCTTCCCTATCATTTGCTGTTGGAGGTTGAAGTCACGATTTGGTTTTAAACCATTTCTTGACAGGTGCTGCGTGAGGTTGAAGTCATGATTTGTGATTTTACTTTGCATTTTCCTTTGTTGCGTGAGGTTGAAGTCACAATTTGTCAGGTGCTGCGTGAGGTCGACAATTGCTGCTAGAGGTCACACAGAAGAAGAGGCTTAATTTGCACAGGCAGACCTGCGTGAGCTCGAAGTCACGATTTGTGATTTGCCTTCGCCTTTGCTGCATGAGGTCAAAGTCATGATTTGTTAGGTTTTGCGTGAGGTTGACAGTTGCTGCCGGAGGTCACACAGAAGAGGAGGATTAATTTGCACATACAGAGGAAGCTTTGATCAGGCAGAGGAGGGTTTTCAACGGTCCGAGGGTTTGCAGAGCTCACGCAGAGGCTGACAACATGCCCCCCAAATCAATGAGTACCCTAATTTGATATTAGAGGAGAGTTAAGGAATGTATATTAAAGTAGAGTTAAGGAATCTAGTAGGAGGGGTGAGGCTGTAAATATGACAGGATAGGATAATCCGCAGGTTATATAAATTGATTCATATGGGAAAACATAATAGTATATCATTTCTTTGATAATTCACATAACAATTTAATAATTACTTGTTTTTCAAGAAAATACCATTGATTAAGTCACCTGACCTTAGGAATTGGGTGAGGCTATAAATGTCACAGTCTATTATATCCACTTTCCCCTTGAACCCTTTCATATGATCATTTATTTTGGTGAACTACACCTTCATATCAAAAACTTATTTAGGGTAAACATGTCTATTTGGGTCTAGTATAGGGGACTTCTGCCCCTTTGGCATGTTCTCTTTCACTCAGTGGCCCATTGTGCCTTTTCTTGTTGTACTTGTTCCCGCTAAAAATGATGGCATTTTTTAACATTTAAGCCTATAAGGTTTTTGATGAAAGATTGAATTGATGGATGACCTAATATCTTTTTAGACCTCTATGTGCAATTTGGTGGAATCCCATAAACAAAAAAATAGAATGTGTGTTGGGATATCCTTAGAAATAAAATGTCATCAAAGTCTTGGCCACTTAGAATATATTTTAGGCATCTGGTTGACTGTATTTTGGACAACAATGAAGGTAACCTAAACCGTGGGTAATAACAAATTTTAAAACTAAATATTAAATGTCGTCTCTGCCTTATTTCATATGTAAAAAATTAGTGTTGTTAGGTCATCCCTAACCTGTGTTGGTTTGATATACAAGTATTAATAAAGGTTGAAATCCTACAACAAGGCCTTAGGTTTGAGGTATGAGGCACATGGTCTGAGGTATGATTGAGTTTCATTGGCTTCTTACTTGAAGCATTGTAGTTTTGAACATGAGTTTGCAAAAGGACATCGTGTTCACACAAATAAACCATGGGAGGATCCCTCAATTGGGAATTGTCACCATGATCTCCTTGAATAGGGGTAGGATTAGATGCTACCAATTTCCATTGTGATGGAGGAAAAATATTGTTTAGGATAGCTTGTTGTGATGTGGAACGCCACTGAACCATATGCTTATGAATTTCCTCCATGTGAGGAGATTAGTATGTGAGATGGTCTCATTTAAAAATTATGCAGGGAAATCAAGTGGTGTGCTTTCCTTCACCTTCTTGGGTAGTAGAATTTATGGTTGGATTGAAATTTTTCCCATCATTAGTTTTCTTCTTTTGATTTTTGTTCTTCTTACCCCTTAATGATTACCGTTACTAGCCAATGTGGTTTGCAATGTGTTGACTTTGGAGGGCTGGTTCAAGCTTGAAGATGATGGGGCTATGGGTTGATTGATAGATGGGGTTGAATGATAGTAATTAGTCCCATTTTATCAACCATTTGATTCATTGCATTGTTGATAACAACATTTACAATTACATCAACATGCAATCCAAGAGTAGGTCTGGGTTGATTGGTTGAAGGTCCAGAGGCATGGGGAATGGTATCATATAAGGTATTAGAATGAGAATAGATCAAATCTAGTTGTTGTGTCTTGAGGATGACTTGATCATCTGTAAGTGCACCTGACATAATGGAATCCTTGGAAATTAGTGGCAACAAAGACTTGACAAACCAATAAGCTACAAATTGATTTGGGATTTTAGTGTGAATGAGGCACCACCTTCTTCTCCATTAATGAATATGATTATAAATATCAGTGGAGGTATTTTGACATAGTGATGTCAATAGTTCTGTCCTAGTCTCATAGTGGATGTGAAATTTTAAATGGGTCAAAAATTCCATAGCTAAGGATGAGAAATCATGGTAAGAGGCACTACACAACTCAATATAATTCCCCACTCAATATTCGATATAGGAGTTACTTTTGCACTCCCATCATGTAGTCATGTACTCTTTTAGTCCCATTGACCCACTTTTAATGGTCATTTTTTAGAAATTAATAAAATTATCTTATCTCATCTTATCATCAATTTCTGTAGTCTGTTCATCTTTTCAATTGCCAGTAGTTCTTGAAGATAGTTGTTCGTTCTTGTCTTGAATTTCTTTTGTCTGTCAATGTGAAATAGTGCAAAAATACAAATTTTGCATGAGTTTATTGTGTTGGGTCAATAGATCACCATTATTTGAGTATGATGGTAATTTCCGATTGAACAAACATAATGGAAACTTCTATCTGGTGTTTGTCTGTAACTGTTTTGTATTAGAATATTTTGGTACTTATTATTTGCAAGTCGTATTTTATTCTAAGAACTAAACTAGACAAAACATATTGAGGAAGTAAATATGGGGCAGAGGAAGCACCAAAATCCCTAATATAAGTGAAATATTCTTGGATGTACCAATCCCCTATAATCTTTATAGTTTCCCTAGCTTCTTTTGAAAGTCTATGGGCTGGTTGGTTGAAGATGATGGAGTATAGAGGGTCCATGAAATCGTCATGTATTGCATTGAAGTGCTTCTTGAATCTTGAAGCCCGCAATTCACTACAATACACATGTACAAGGAGCATACTAGGGTTCTAGTCCCAACATATTAGAGGAAATAAATTCATAGAACAAACTTAATCCACTAATACATTTGGTCGGATTTTTCCATGAAATATTTCCACGTGTTGAACATTCATGGATTAATACTTCATTTTTTTTTATCATGGAAGAAAAACCGTGGCAATATCGACATTTTTAATTTTAGAGGAACTTTCGTCTCTATATCAACAATATATGTCTATCTTTGCACACCTGCCAAACCAATGCCAACTTTCAATGCCCAGGTCAACTCATGCATTTTTAGAACATTTGCTATAGTTGTGACAAGGTTCTTGGTGATTGAATGAGCGTGGATTGAGACTGGATTTCTTTATCAACCATATCCAAAACTAGAGAAATTAGTCATACTCTACTTCTTCAATGGGTGAGTCAACTGAAAAAAGAAGATCGACCAACCTTTAGAGGACAATGTGGAATCTATGGGAAACGACATGCCTTCACTTTCCCTTGAAGAAGCTGTCGCTGTCATAACTTTGGTTGGAATTCATGGAAATGAAAATGCAGATCAATGGGAGGAATTTATGAACAATGATATGAACCATTCACCAATGAGTTATGAAGACCTAATTCATACCAAATATTATTTTGATGGTAGATTTGTTTTTTCTTTATTTGATAAAATGGTGCATTTCATAGAACAATCTACCTTGTGGGAGGATTCCTTCAAAGCTAGCGAAAAATTGTGCAGAACTAAGGATGTCCAAATTCTTGATTTGGTACGTCGTGTTACAGGTTTAGAGAAAAGAATTGTGGAAACTGAAAAAATAATTGGCCAGAAGGATCAACTTATTAAGAATCAATGTTCTAAATTTACCGTAGTTCTAGCATAATCGATTTCTGACCTTGACAGATTGAAAGAAATGTATCATGCTCCAAAGAAAAAAGATGAGGAAACTATAGGGAGACTTGAAAATGAGCTGAAAAATAGGCTTGAAGTTTTGAACATGCCACCACTGAAAAATTTATTTGGTAAGGAAGCATAACTTCAACAAGAATTGAAGCAGAAAGAAACATTTATTGCAGGTTTGAAAGTTGAGTTTCAAAGGGCATTGAGAGAAATGATCATTAAACAACAAAATGAGACTGGAGAATATGAAGCAATATTGGAAAAATTGAATAAAACAATTAAAAACAAAAATGAGTTGCTACAAAAAAGAGATTTGAAATGATTTCAACAACTCTCAAGGCTAAAAGTGTTGGAAGAGGAAAAAAATCAACAGTCAAGGGTAAACAAGTCTGCACACCAGAAGAAGCAACAGTCAAGGGTAAACAGGTCTGCACACTAGAAGAATCAACAGTCAAGGGGAAACAGGTCTGCACACCAAAAAAATCAACAGTCAAGGGTAAACAAGTTTGCACAATAGAAGAATCAACAGTCAAAGGTAAACATGTTTGCACACCAGAAGAATCAACAGTCAAGGGTAAAAAGGTCAGCACAACAAAAGAATCCAAAGTGGAGGGTAAAAAAGCCATCAGACCAAAACTTTTTGGCAGTATGAAACTAGGTTATGTAACTATGGAGAGATTACTCCAGTTTTAGAAGTCCTTGCAACAATGAGAGAAGACCTGGAATGAATATGCTTCAACAATTAATGTTGTAGAGTTTACATTTGGCTCTCAGATCCAACATTGAAGAAGAAGATAGAGGAGAAGGAGGCCGAAATTAGAGACCTTCACCAAAAACTATCGGAGAAGGGAAAAGCACTACATTTGGGATGCGATAGTGAGATACAATATTTGAAATCCCAAATTAAATCTTTGCAGAATAAACCTGTGGCAGAAGCAATTTTGTATACTCCATCTGATAATGATTTGAGGTCACAAGAGCTCGAGAAGGAGATACAATAGGTCAAGAGAAAATTAAGTGCAGTTCAATATGAACTGAAGTGGACAAAGGACGATCTTAAAAGAAAGGAAGATGAGCACTCAAATCAGAAAAATAATAATGTAGAGATGTTGAAGAAATGCCTAGAAGAAAAGGATAGATTGCATACAAAAGAGATAAATCTTGTAAACAAAGTGAAAGAGCAAGAAAAAAAATTAAAACATATGGCCGATGAAGGTTCTGTAGAACTTGGAGGGTTCTAGAAAAGGCAAGAGAAGCTATAGTGAATTTTCTTATTCTAAAAAGAAGGAATTGCAAAAACCTCCCAAGTAGCCTATATTTCTAAAATAATATGGTGTACATTTGATGTCTTTGTACATACTATTATTGTTGTAATATAAATTGCCAATATTTCTTGGCAATGCATATATTTTGATATAGTTAATGTGTTTCTGTGTAATACAAGTGTAATGTGTGATCCATATGTGCATTTTTCCTATATCTAAGAGAGTTTAATGTGCAACCCATACTGAGAAGTGTGCATGAAACTACAAATGATGAAATATATTCTTCGTAATATATTCTACAAATGAATTGACATATGAAATATTCTTGAAATATATTCTACAAATTAATTGACAGATCATCATTTCATGCTATTTTGAATAAAATTGCACTATAACATAGACATACCAACCTTTTCTACAAACTCTTGTACTCATTTCTTTAAATTGTAAGACCTACAGTAAAATCCAAGTCATCCAAAACAACAATTGATAGTATTTTCTAATTTTTCATGGCCAGAACTAAAAATGCACACCAATTCCAATCGAAGTACACTGTAGGTATGAAATTTGGAAGTTTGCATACAAAACCTAATTAGAGTAGTATAGTTTTAATTTCAGACATAAATTAAACTTCTATTGTGAAATAAGAATGCATCCAACATTTGAAATGAGAACATGAAGAACTGTAAATGTTGGTTTCTTATTGATGAGCATCATAGTTTGGAAACCAATCTCATGGCTCTGCAAGTTTTTATCGTCTGTTTCTTTTTTATTATAATATAAATCATCATCATTCCTTGCATAAATTAATAAATGAGAACATAACATATATAATAAATTCCGAGGAAAAAACCAGAGATAATGCAAAAATATAACCAGATCGATACTTAAGAAAGTTTTAAAAGGGCACCAAGAGAATTTTTTATTATATTATGCTTTCATTACAGAGTAGAGGGATAGTTTACAGTTGAATCAGTAACATCAAACAACTCCTTCAATAATAACTATCCCTACTACCTATTAAATTCTATTCATAGACCTCAAGGGTTGGATTGACCATGTTACAAGTGGATTTCATTTGAGTGAAACTGAAATGTCGATTCACCCTCGAGCCAACCCATCCTCTTCTGTACTTTCCTAGATTCAAACGAAGATACCAACTACTGTGGAACAAGGAAAACACGACAGTGCAACACAGGGGGGAAAACAGGGCTGAAGTGGACATGTTTCAACACCAGGGGTAGAAAGGGAGTAGAAGAGGAAGTTGCATTCCAATTATCTGGGTGGGAGATGCGAGTAGAGAAGAATTATAACAGAGATGCACAGTGCATGAGAGGTATCTAAGGAGAAAAGGGAAATACCAATGAAAGAATAAAATGGTAAGGAAGAGAGAAATGCCACAGACAAATATGGCTCAGAGGAAAACAACATGCAATACCCATATGGTGTGGAGAAATTAAAAGCTGGAATTGAAGAAATCAATCCTGCTATGTCGGCGAGAGGGAATGCTTGGGTTGTTGAAGAGGGACAGGGTGTTGAATCAGTGCAGGAAATACTTCACTGAGTGATGGGAAAGGAATGTCAAACAAACATAAAAACAATAAGATGGAATGGAACTGCCAATGAAATCCATTGAACCCATATGAGACTGTCTCTAATTCTTTCCAATTCTACCCATTTCACTCATACTATCATTGAACTCAAATTTGTGCACATCTGTGGCCATATTGGAAAAAAATTAATGAACATAGAGAATGGATTGAATACTACATAGCATAGTGATAAGAATGGCCCCTATTTTTCAATCTTACATAAGAAGCAATATGATTGGTATTTGATTGCAGATGTTAGGAAGGAATCCATGGGGTCAAGCCAAATCTGGATATGTGTACTATGTTGGCCCTTGGAATAATTGAAAGGTGGAAAAAAAGGTTAATCACGATGAAATGCTGAGTTCATGTCTGGGTGATGTAATCATTATCAATTCCGTCAAAATCCGACTCGATTCAGGTTCATCGAATCATAGAATTTGATGGTTTGTTAAGTGACGTATTTGACACTCGGTTGAAAGTTCAGAATATGATAGGTAGGGAAAAGCGAATACTGCCATTTACAGGTTTATATGATTATATGACATATTTTACACTCAATACATTCAACACGTGTATGACAAGTTGAGGTATCGGAAAATGAAATTAGGTATGCGCGTGGATTTTATTGAAGCAAGTCAATTTTGGATTGCTTTACTCAAATGCATGCCCAACATGAAAAAACTGTGGTTTAGGGAAATTAGACTTGCAAAAACATGCAAAAAATGCAAAAACTGTTGTTTAGGGAAATTAGACCAAGACTAGGAGAAGATAAAAAAATTTCCAAGTATGAAATTATTGGTAAAATATGCCTAACCGGCCTTAGGGAAATGCCCGTTGTTATCACTCCACGAAACTCCTCTAGGTTGCAGCTCGAGGATGCCTGGTAACTTAAATGTTTTTAATGGTTTTTCTAAATGGATCAATTCAGATGACCTACAAGACCTCACTCTCCCAAGGCATTCATAAAACTCAATAAAAAGACAAGGCTTCTAACCACCAATGTTCAGAGGGTTCATAATAAGGTGAATAAATGGAGAACTTACTATGCTGGCAGATTTATACATAAAACAATCACATATGAATGGCTAATCATATGGTCTGGAGCAGTGAGGATACATGCAGATAATTGTGGACTGTACTGAGGATATGGTGCTGATTTTGAGGGTTCAATCAGTCGATTGGTACTTGAGTATAATGATGGTAGACTCGAGTGATAACCACGAGATAGTTAGTACATCGATCAACTTTAATTGAAAACTGATGTTTCGTGGTGGTTCAACTGCAGTCATGGGATAACTGTAGGGTAGGATTAGGGTTTTGGTCTCTATCAGTCAATTCGGTTCAATAATGACCCTTTATTTACCAACTAATGATTTTCTGCAGTCCCCCAGTCTTTTCGGTGGTTAAGTGCTAGATCATGATGTGCCTCATGGTGTCAGCATTTGTTTTCAATGGATAAGCTGACCATTTTTCCTCTTTTGGCCTTTTCGGTGGTTAAGGGAATCTTGGGTCTAATTTTCAAGCTCCTGAAAGGTAGGCTTTTTGGTGGCTAATGAACCGTTGGAATGTTCGCCCAAGACACCGAAAGCTTCCTTTCCTCAATTTATCCAAAAAAATTGTTAATAAGCTTTCGGTGGTTAATGTATTCCTGGACACACTTGCTAAGTTGCCAAAACCTGGGCTTTTTGGTGGCTAATGAACTATTGGTAAGTTCGCCTAAGCCATCGAAAGCCTCCTTTCCAATTTTTTATAAAAACTATAATGTCAACAGGATTTTGGTGGTTAACGTAGTCACAAGTCCAAATTGTTAGCTACCGAAAGATGGGATTTTCAGTGGCTAATGAACTGTTGAAAAGTTCGCCTAAGCCACTGAAAGCTAAACTTTTAAATTTTTATTGAAAAACAGAACACCAGGCATTCCAAATTTGTTAATCATCCAAACATCTTTCATAATATACCCTGAAATATTCACTAGTACGAAAAATAAATTGTCTGAGTTTGACTTATTGAAAATTAATTTATTTAGGAGATAACATCTAGCTCCTACTTGGGGATGGGAACCTCCCTGTGAGGTCCCAAGAACCCTAGACCAAAATGCTGAAAGGAACAAAGTTCCTCAATAATAGAATAACTAGTATAAGTAACGTATAAATGCCATACATGGCAAGTAATGTAAAATAAGATGTATGATAGATGATAGATTACAATTTGTAGCCACCCTTATATTTTGTGTGGATAGCCATGAATGAAGGTCCACGTCCCTTAACCTAGTATTACATATCACTAGTTAATATTAATGTATTTAATATTATTGTTACATTGCCATCCCCTTAAGGGAAGCTTTGTCCTCAAAGCTGTATTGATAGGAATGTTTGATTTCCTTTGAATGATCATCTTGGGATCCTTTCCTGTTTGTATTTACGACATTTGAGGAAATGAGCCGATACGAGTTACGGATTCCCCAGGTGAATTGTCCCATCGTATCTGTTGTGGTCCATCGTAGATCTATTTTTATCGGAGCTCTGAGATCATTTTGTGGGACGATTCATCTCAATTGTTGCTTAATATGTCAATATTTTCGCAAGTCCACATAAGTCTTCTGTGAATATACATTTTGACCCTGTCATTGGTCAAAATGATGATTATAATTAGGATGTCTGTAAGGTGTAGGTGTTTTTTGTTCTTCTTTCTTTTGGACTACGGCGAGGACTATCTTCACTTCCTCGATTTGATTTTTAGGTGCATTTTCCTGGATTTGTGCTTCTTGGTTCTCCACTAGTTTGTTATGATTCTGAATCTTTTCGATTCTTTCTTCTTGCGAGATTTTTTCAATTTCTAACTCCTTGATTTGATTCTGTAGTTCCTGATTACGATTATTTAGAAACTGGTTTTCTTCTTGCTTTTCCAGTATTTTTTCTTCGAGGTCTTCACCGGAGTGTTCCCTCTTGCTACTTTTTTTCAATTTTTTGATCTCTGTAATCAGTGTTTTGTTATGATTTCGTAGTAGACAAATATCTTCGGTATTGCTTGATAATACCTTGTTGACTTTTGTCAATTCCAACTTATGTGTCTTCTTATTGTCGTCATGTTGTTGTTGACGATGACGTAATTCTATTTCTTGATTTCCTAACTTTTCATGTACTTGTGCCAATTCATCTTCTTTGTCGATGATGACTTTGTTAAGATGACTAATTTATTCTTCCCATTCGATAATATTCCAATACGGATGTTCTTCGACTTTTTTTGACTTTATTATTTGGTCGTTAAGTTTTTGAATGATGCCTTCCAGACGTGATATTTTCTCATCTTTATCTGCTAGCCTTTCTATGAGTTTTCTTTTACTATCTTCCAAAAATCCAATATTCATTTCCTAGGTAGTAATCCTTAGTTTCTGTTTATCGATTTCGAATAGTAGACTATTATTGACGATTTCTCACTCTTTTAGTTCATTCGAAACTGCTTGTAACCGTGATTGAAATTTTGGTATCATAGTCGCCATGACTTCTTGAATTCCAATTTTTTGAATTGGTTTTCTTGTTTGATAGCGGATTTCAGTTGATTGTCTAGCCTCCTTTTCTTTCGCTTTTTTAATCATACAAGATCTTCTTTGATTAGGTTAAATAACCCCCTCCTTTTTTTCTTTTTTTCCAAAAACAATATTCAATAATATTATTTCTTTCTATTTCTTTTCCTTTTTTTTTCTTCCCTTTTTCTTTTATAATAATAATTATTAATTAACTAATTAATAATTATATTAATGTTTTTATAAACCATATATATAGTTTTTTTTTAAAATAATAATTAATTATTGTATTAATTATTATAAAATAAAAATATTTATTTTATTATTTTATATAATAAAACAAAAAAATGAACTATTATAAATATATTATAATATTTCAAATCAAAGTAAAACCTGGTTGAAGCTGGAAAGCAAAACCATGTGTTTGTTTTACTTTAAAAGCAAAACCATGTGCTTGTTTTACTTTATCTTTTCTTTTTTTAACTTTTCTTTTTCCTTTCTTTTGTTTTTTTACTTTTTTTTACTTTTATCTTTTTTTACGTTTTTCTTTTTCTTTTGGACAATGCCCAATATTTTAGGGAAACCCTAAAGTAAGGCTATAAGCCAAAAATCAGACAAGGTCTGAGAAATAAGGCCAAAGGCCCAGATCAGCCAAACGAGGCTCTTATACCACTTAAAAGGAACAAAGTTCCTCAATAATAGAATAACCAATACAAGTAACGTATAAATGCCATACAGGGAAAGTAATGTAAAATAAGATGTACAATTTGTAGCCACCCTTATATACTATGTGGACAGCCATGAATGAAGGTTCACGTCCCTTAACCTAGTGTTACATATCACTAGTTAATATTTAATGTATTTATTGTTATTGTTACAAATGCCTTTCCCGAAAAAATAAGAATTAAACCTATCTTCTACTGTTCCATTGGGCATGGAGTTTATTTTGTAAGTAAAAACAATCAACTAAATAATATTTTACAATAGCAAGGCCTTAAAGCCTTAGATGAAACAGAGTTTCATAAATCTCCCATTTACTGGGCCATCAAACACCTCCTCTCCTTCCATATTTTGCAATTTGAAGGTGTTGTTCTACTGCACATGAGCTATCAAAAAAGGGCATATCCATAGAGAGTCAAACTTTCCATGCTTTCCCTTATCTTACCTGACAGTATCCCATTTGAGGACCCAATCTCCAACTTGAAAGTTATCCACCTTTTCCCTTTTGTCAAAAATAATCTTGATCTTCTTTTGATGAGCCTCTGACCTTTCCATCACCTGTTCCCTGACTTGCTGCAACTCTGCTAAATCAAGCATCCTCCTCACCATGTCATTTGGTTCATCCTGTTCCTCCTGAAAGAATTTTGCAACTGGCAGAATTAGCTAAATGGGAAAAATGGCCTCAGTACCATAAACCAACTTGAAAGGAGAAGTCCCTATGGATCTCTTGTTAGTCACTCTATCAGCCCATAGAGCAAACTTTAGCTTAGAATCCTATATTTTCTGATTATTCTCCAATAGTTTTCTAATGATCCTGACTAGGATTTTATTGGATGACTTAGCAAGGCCATTCCCTTGAGGGAAATAGGAATTTGAATGCACCAACTGAATTCCCATTGACACACACATGTTAACCAATGCCCAGGATTTGAAAGCTGGTGCATTATTAGTCACTAACCTTACTGGGAAGCCAAACATGATAAAGATGTTCTCATATAAAAACCTCATGATGACTTGGTGAGTGGCATTCCTTGTAGGGACTGCCTCTATCCACTTGATGAAATAGTCTATGCCTACTAGGATCCATTTGTGTTGACCACTTGATGAAGGATTAATTTCACCTATGAAATCAAGACCCCACTACTGGAAAGGACCATTCACTACAATAGGTCTAAGGGGAAAGGACCTGAGCTACTGCTTCCCTATGAATCTTTGGCACTTGTCACAGGCTTTCACAAAGGTACACACATCAGAGAAAAGAATAGGCCAATAGTATCCAGCCCTCAAAATATTGTGGGATGTGGTCTTCCAGTAATGATGGCCTCCACATGTGCTTGAATGAAACTGATGTATAACCTAAACTAACTCTTCTTTATCTAAGCATCTCAGCAAAACACCAACAGATCTTTCCAATACAACAGTTTATCAATTACACAAAATTTAACAGACTTAAGCTTAAGAGCCCGTGCCTGATTTAGAGTAAGTCCAGGGGGAACTTCTAAATTTTGTAGGAAATGAATAATACCTGAGTACCACTCACATGAGGACAAGTTCTTAGCTACTTGTTGACTATCATTCTGCTCCTGAACTACTTATGCTGCTATCTTTGTATGCAGGTCAACTGAAGTTATACCAAGGAAATTCATTCCCAAAAGATCACAATTTTCCTTAGCCATGAGTTTAGCTAGGCCTTGGCCTTTCACTAGCTTGGTGGGATTTACTTATATGTCAAACTCAATAAGATTGGCAATCCATTTAGCCCTCTTTCCATCAATGTCAGGATGGGTCAATACATCCTTTACAACAACTGAAGGAACACAAGCACAGACTTTTGCATGTAGAATGTAAATTCTGAAAGCTTTCAATGACTTGATGAGAGCATAAGCCTGCTTTTCAATAGGATCATAATTTAGTTCAACATCCCTCAATGTATTACTGAAAAAGGCAATAGGGTGATCAAGGCATTCATCATCTCTTTGTAACAACACTGCTGCCACTGTGTCACATGATGCAAAGGATAAAATGTAGAAACCCTTGGTGTAGTCCAGACTAATTAGAGTGGGAGCTTCCATGATAGCCTTCTCGATGTCTTGAAAAGAGCTTCTTGCTTGCTCTGTCCATTTGATTTCAGCTTTCTTCCTCAACATAGAGGTTATGTGCTTTACCAACTCAAAAAAGTTTGGGATAAACCTCATGACAAAATTTATCTTACCCAGAAATGACTGAATATCCATTTTTGACAAATTCTAGATTGCTTCAACTCAAACAGGATCAATCTTCACACCTTCAGCTGAAACTATGTGACCTAGGAGTTTTCCCTCACTGAGTGCAAATTGAGACTTCTTCAAGTTCAGTGATATCCCAAATTTTCTACATTTCAGAAACACCTTCCTCAAGTGTTGCAAATGTTCTTCATCGCTGTTGGAGTAAACAGTGAGGTCATCAAGGTATATGAGAACAAATTTGTCTTTCAATCCCACAAAAGCTATATCCATGGCTCTTTGAAAAGTGGCCCCAGCATTCATCAGCCCAAATGGCATTTTGGCATACATGAAGGTGCCCCAGGGAGTCGTAAATACATTTTTTTCTTGGTCATCAGGGTGCACAACAACTTGGTTATATCCAGAGAAGCCATCTAGAAATGACATGACACTAGCCCCTGGGCCTCTTTGCAACAGATGCTCCATCTTGGGTAATGGATAGTTGTCTTTCTTGGAGCATTTGTTTAGGTTTCTGAAATCCACACATAACATAATCTCCCCGTTCTTCTTCCTTACCACTACTAAATTTGCAATCCATTTGGAATACCTGAGGGGAATTATGATTTTGGATTTAAGGAGCTTTTGGATTTCTTTTTCAATCACAGGTAGTAGGAGGGGACTGATGGATCTCAGCTTCTATTTGAAAGGGATGGTTTCCTTCTCCAGGGGAATGACTTGTGTTGGATGATGCTAGTGTCATAGGTTTTCATGTCAATGTATTCCCAGGCAAAGATATTAGCAAACTCTTTCATGAGACTAAAATTTTTTGACCTCTGATCAACAGTCAACTCAGTGGACAGATTTATGGGTTTTGGATGACTTTGGCTACCTATGTTTAACTCTTGGACAATAGGATCTTTCTCCTTTTTGGCAGGATTGAAAGGGACATCATTATGATCAAATAGCTCTTCCAAGGGTACCGGGCCCCGAGGTATATAATTACTAGGTAACTGGACAATGTTCTGATCACCTACTTTATCTTTTAACTTGAGCCTCTGGGATTCTTCCATATTTAGGTTTTCTTGATCAATATGCATATCAAAGAATTCATCTACTACCTTGTTGCACCTGCAACATTTTCCCAAAATTCTAAAAATTTCTGGGACCCTCCTTTGTTTTGGATTAGCTTGTTTTGCCTTCCCTACTTTGATGCATTGTTTTCTCAGGATGTTTTAAGGCCTGAGTTGCTCTATTTGCTACCTTGGAATGCCTTCGGAAACTAGCCATATTGCTGCTATTAAACGTACTTGAAGCTTGTTGAAATCAGAAGTTGTTTTGCTTGAGTTTTTCGCCGTTGCGGCTGTTTTGAAGATTGTCACCCTGATTGCATAACCTTCCGACTGCCGATTCCTTTTATTTACGACGGATGTCTTCTGATTGGGCATCGGACGCTCTTTCGACCTTTTATCCCGCCGTGGCAGCCGGGCTTTGATGTCAACTTCCGGTTTTCTCCCGACTTACGTGTTTTTTCGACTGATTTCAAGTTCTAAATCGGAACCATTGACCATTTTTTCTTTCACCGTTCCGAAAGGTTGTGAGCTTTCTTTCGCTGACTTGAGATCCTCCCGACGTCCGATGCATGTAACAAAAAATCGGAATCTTTCAGGTTCTTTGCTGCCGCCGTTGCTGATGGTTTCGAGCTTTAACCTCCCGGTTGGAGAACCGTCCGACGGCCGATCGGCCGATTTATTGCTCGCCATGTGCGTATACCTGGCTTGGTAGACGTTGTGCCCTTCCGCCGTTGCGGAGGGAAGGGCAATCTTGGCTGCCGATTGGAAATCCCTCTGACGCCCGATTTATTGTCTCCTCGCACGTGTGAAAGGTTTATATATACGGGGGCGACAGTTTGGTTTTTTTTTTATTGTTATTTGTCGCTGTCGAGCACTGTCGCGGTAAGCACTATAGCATTGAGCTGTCATTTTTGGAGTAAGTGAAGGTCCCGTTGTCATTGTACCAGCTTTCAGGTGGCAGAAGTAAAATTCCAACCGTCATCAACTCGTCCATTTTGCCGGATTGCCAGGTAGGTTTTTTTCCCCTGTAGAAATTCAGGCCTGCAGTAGATTAATTTCACCCACAACAATTAACAATTGATCATGCAAAATTATCAACAATGGAGAGTGAATATGGAGCTGTAACACAAAATTATATTAACTGAGTGTATAATAGCCAACCCTGTAATAACATAGGCTACTGAATATATAGAATACATGATCAAATCGAATGCATAAGGAAGCAACCAAATCTAGCATAAAGCAGGCTTACCCAAAATAGGCAAATCCCCCATAGGTGTAAAAAGCTGATCCCAAATCTATCAAGGACCCCATGAATTAGCAAGGGCACATAGGCAAGCTAAAGAGTGGTCAAATGGCAGCTCATACATGCTTTTGCATGGAGGAAAGAGTGGAGGAGGAAGAGGCAACAAAGCTGATTCACCTCACCTAGTCTTGCTTTCCTATGTGCCTTAAAACACTGAAAAGCAGGCAATAAAGCAGAAAAAGCAGAAGCGCGCCTAGGAGGCCAGGAATAAAGCAGATTTGATTCCCAAGGCTTTCCCAAGCGCTACATGAGTTAATAATGGCAAGTTTGACCTCTATGGAGAGGCAATTAGCAACTTGCACATGGTGGGACTCATGGACTAGGCAAATAAGACAAAAATAAATGAATTAATGTCTAAGTGGGTAAATACTATGGGTTGATTATTCTAACATCCCCATCGCACTTAAACTATTAATGGTTTTCTCCCGGGGGTTTAGATGTTCCCGACGGTTCCCCCATCCGGCTAGGTCTTCAGCTTGTAAGAGTGGGATTTTTATATTTTGACCATGGCGGAGACGTTTTAACCTTTTGAGCGGTTTGTTTTCGCCTTTTATTTTGTTGGCTTGTGCGCATAGGGGTTTAGGGGTTTTCGGCGCTGACGGCCGTTACGCCGTCTGCGCCAAACCTTCCTACAATTTCATGTTAGGCAGAAGATAGACAGGTGTGAAGCTTTTTTTGGGGTTTTTGTCGATTGTTGTTTCCATGGCGCGTCACCCAGCCTTTACGCCATAACTGTTTCGCCTACGCGTTTCTGCTCGGTCTCGCCGAGGCTTGATGTTAAACCCGTAGTTTGCCAGGGGGGATAGGTTTTTGAGAAGATTTTATGGCCACTCTTGAGCCCAGCCTGTGTTGATTTCACCACCCTTTCGTGCCCCGTTACCTAAATCCCTAGCTGTTTAAAGGAAAGGTATCGCCATTACTGTGCGTTGGTTGAAAGCAACATGGGTAGTGTTCTTGATGGGAGGAGCCTGTGCAGAGAAGTTCATACACTCCCCGCAGGGAGCAAAATGTATAGTCAAGTTAATGTAACCTTTCCGACGCAAGTTGCATGAGTTTTCATTAGTCTTGGGTCTGCTGGGTTTTATGGTTAAAGTGTTGACTGGCATGCGCTTGAGGCATTCAATCCTTCGCTATGTTTGTTATGCAATAGAGTAATAGCTAAATGTCACACCTTGCATATGATATACATGTTTGTTTAAATGTATTGCTATCATGAGAAAAGTGGCATATTGCTAAATAGTGTAGAATTAATACTGGCATAAGTATGGTTGATAAGCTTGCTTCATGTAGATCAGATCATAAAATGTTGCACCCTAGTCTTAAGGCGTTATAGGGTTGAGCAAGGTATACATTGATACACTGAACCTTATCATACTAGGCATAGGACAATAGCACATTGCACAATATTGCATACTAGTTCAATTATTCAGCCTGAAGGGTTTATGTCTTAATTTCATTGACTGGTTACAGTCATGATACACTTGAGAAGGAATAAACTGTTGCACAATGTCTGCAAATTCGAATTGCTTAATGTCACAATGTTATACATGGCAGGAGGAACTTACTGTGTCCAAAAGACAAAAGAAGAAGGCCCCTATGGTCGAAGAACAACCAGATATAGAGGTCATCACAAAGATTGAATATACATATGAAGACACCCAATGTATTTTTGGTGTGGAGCCTGAGTATAAATGGGGTGACATATACAGATTGATTTCTCGCAGGGAAGTTCCTGACATGGGTCTTGAAGAAGAACCCATATATGCAAACATAGAGAAATCCGCCATCATGAAGGTGGCCACAAGACCAGAGCTGTTCCCTTGTTCTGAGGTTATTAGATGGATTGTGCCCCATATAAACACAACCACAATGCTCATAGAAAATGTCGAAGGCGAGGGCTACGCTGCATTTAGCCCAGGGTATGTGGCGTTGGCCTATCATCTGCCAGAATCTCAAATCTTTATATCTGATGCTTGGCTGGATAACATCAGAATGGACCTGGTGGAAACCCTGAAGAAGATGCTCTTGTAGGGAAAACTTTATCGGTACAGAACATCCGGTGAATATGACACAGCAAGCTTGAGGGCTCCGTACAGATTTATAGCCTTGATGCTGAATAGGATCTTCGGGAGAGCCCATGGCAGACTCTTCAAATTTGAATGGATACCCATTATGTTCCACGTAGCAACCCAAGGGACAGTCTTCACTTGGGCCAGCCTAGTATCAAGCAGTCTTTCTTCTTGCGTGGATGCTGCCTTGGGAGGAGAATCCAAGAAAAGGTCCGAATTGTACATGAGCTCGATATTGGTAGATTGTATACTGTGCAACCAGCCTTTCCCTAGTCTCAAGTGTGTCTGGGACAGGGAAAGAATGCCTGTATACGCCGATTACAAACCATTGTGGGTGCAGCAGTACCATAGCCACTACCAGGAGGTATGCGAACAATTCATCATGCCTCTCTACACACTCATTTTCCGGAAGGAGTGTGACTGTATGTCAAAGGAGGCCATGCGGGTAATAGAAGAGCATGCAGACTATTTCCTGACTAAGAATGGCATGTACATCAGAATGTTTGGTGGCACAAAATGCCCCTTATTGCTGCCCAAATACGCAATAGATTATGTTATTCATAAAGAGGTAGTCAGGCAGGTATTCATTGATGGAATAGGGAATTACCTTTTTGAGCAAAAGAAGGCTACATATCCTCCACTGCCATTCAAACTAGGTAGCTATAGATTTGCCAAGGTAAAGCAAGCTGCGGAGTTCATAGAAGAATTGGGGAAGTTCCATTTTGGTGAGATGACTTTCCGAAGGAATGATACTCACGGTAAAATGGCAGAGCATTGTAAAGAACATAAAGTACATTTTGAGTACACTCACCACTTTGACAAGGAAGAATCTGTCTTTCGAAGTGCCCCTAACTTGATAGCTCTGAGAAGGAGGTTTAAGCCTAAGAACCCCACCAAGGGTGGAAAAGGGGCTGAGAAAGCCAGAGCTGAGCAGGCCAGAGCTGAAGAAGAGGCCAAGAGGAGACAGGAAGAGGCCCAGAAGCTAGAACAGGAAGCTGCATAATGGCTGTAGAAAGGAGAAGAAGAAAAAATAAAAGCTGCCCAAGAAGCAGCTGAACAGGCACAAGAGGCAGCCAGACAAGCAGCTGAAGAAGAAAAAAGAAAGCTAGATGAAGATCTCCAAAAGCAGGAGGCTGAAAAAATAGAGCTGCCACAACAATCAATTGCTGAAACATCTACAGGAGAGACCCAGGAGGAGGCAAACCCCGAGGTACAAATCCTTCAAGTATCTGCTGCTAGCACCCTGGTGACTCCTACGCTCCAGCTAGTGCCTTTCATCCAGAAAAAGGGTGAAGAAATCCCTGACTTCAATACTGTCTATTATGACAGGGCCACCAAAAGAATAATGAGGAGGACAGAAAAGAAGGTTGAAGCAAAAGACCTATCAGGGAAGATGGTAATAGATACAGTCGTCATGCTAGGGACAGACAAGGATCCTAGGCTCACGATAAGAGCCGGGGCTTCCCTAATCGATGCCTTCGAAGATAACATAAATTAGGTAATGATTGAACTAGAGTCAGTTAAGAAGACCTCTGCTCAGCTAAAAGACACACTGAGAAAAGAAAGAGATGAAGGTAATAGACTCAAGAGGAAATATGAGCACATGCAAAGGGAACTGGAATCCTCAAAAGGTGAAGTCTATACCCTTCAAGTGGAGATGCAAGCAAAGGGAACAGCACAGGAGTCCCTAGAAAATGTACAACAGGAAGCCCAAAGTCTAAAGAGTGATAAGGAACAGTTACTTGCAAAGGTGGAAGATCTAGAACAGATAAAGATCATCTATGAGTCCAATGATTCATATGCCAAAGAACTGAAAGAGCAGCTCGCTTCTCTGACTGCTGATCTGGAGGCGGCTAAGGAATAGCAGGTAAATCTGCAGCCATTTAAAGAATATATCCTGGCTCAAAAATCTCAAATGCTACAACTGCAGATGGCTCTGGAAGAAGAGAGGTGCAAAGTCCTTCAGATTGACAGCAGGCTGGAAGAGATCATGGAAACTTTCTCATACTTCGTTGATCGATCTCAGGAGGTTCTTGAGGTTTTGAGTGCCAGAATGGCAAGGCCGGAAGATGATGTCGAGACTCCAGAAGGGATACCAGCAAAATACCATCGAGCTCTCAAGAGAGATCACAACCTGGTAGAGTTCGCCATCAGTACTGCAGAAGACTTCAAGAAGGCTGTAAAAAAGACGCAGGGAGCATGCTCAGAGTATTTTAGAAGGCTCCTTAATACGTACAACCGATGTCAAACAGAGGCTGAGCATAGGCTTGAAGAGTTCCCGGACCATGAGGCCTTTATGGAAATATTACAGAAAAGATATCAAGATGCAGAGGCCAGAACTCAGCAGATTAGAGCCATTGATGACCTAGTATTGAAGAACGAGGTAGGCCACGCAGCCGTTAGTGTGCAGTTTCTAGAAGATCAGCTTCGGTTGAGCCCAGCAAGGATCGAGGCCATCAAGAACCAAATTGAAAAGTTTGAAATCAAAATTCAGTTCCTAGAGCCATGCGCTTTTGAAGGCATTGCTTCTGAAGCAGCAGCATGGAAGAAGTTCTTAGATAGCCAGGCGGGACCCTCCTCATAAAGGACTGTTCAAATTTTGTAATAATTTAATATTTTTGTAAAAGTTTTTGAGAAATGAAGCGTTGGGAGAGCAAAAGGTTGGGAAGCCCAAAGGTCGCTTTGGGCAGCCCAACCATTTTTGACCTTTTGTATAAAAGTAGGAAGCGTAGAAGGAAGAGGGGCTTTTTTCCCCAGCAAGACTGGTGATGACA
This sequence comes from Pseudotsuga menziesii, assembly GCA_001517045.1. Taxonomy (NCBI): domain Eukaryota; kingdom Viridiplantae; phylum Streptophyta; class Pinopsida; order Pinales; family Pinaceae; genus Pseudotsuga; species Pseudotsuga menziesii. Next base: position 662,647 of record LPNX010812966.1, on the reverse strand, counting down.
TATTGTAAGAAGAACTACTTCATTTTGCAATAGAAATTACAGTTTGCCTGTTAAAAGAAGATCGGTGGGATTTCAAATGTTTTGCTATGGATAGTGGAAAGATGAACTACTTTGTTTTTCAGCATTGTGTCCATGAATCGTGAGATCGTTCTAACTCTATGACCTATGTCTTGTTTAAATGATCTCTGATTTATTTTATGAAATAACCACCATGAGTAATGTAAGCTGATCATAAACAATTAGCTATCTGGTTGTTGAAATATCTTTCATTTGTCCATGCTTGTAAAAGTAAATGTTAGCTATCTGTAATTACTTTTATCATGTGTGCACACTCACATTACTCATATATGAATTACAAGTTGGCTCCCCGGGGATAGATAGGTAGATAGATAGGTAGTTAGCTCATCTCATTGCTGCATGTGTGATTCAAATGTTGGTGAGCCTAAGACGAGAGGTAAGAACCTGCGCATCACATTATGACCGCTCCCTGCATTCTTCACCACCTTGCATGTTTAGTTAGATTCTTGCATATCATTCTTAAGTTAAAAAATACAAATTATGGTGGACCGGGCCGCAACTGGTAAACCCTTTTGTTACTTTGACCTACGGTGGCCGGACCGTAAACCGGACGGATTCCCTATACCAAATAGTCAACGGGCTAGTTGGGAACGTTGATTGGGGAGAATCCTTTACTGTTGTCACCTACGAATTTCTAGGCCTCAACAATTTTGGCGCTAGAAGGAGGGCTGCCAGTAAATGGCTGGCCGTGGAACTTAATTTCCCGAGACTATCCTACCAGTAGATGTTTCGAAGCTTGCAACCTAACTCAAGAATTTGTAGATTCCAGTACTATCCTTGAAAGATTGTTTTTCCCAGCAACTTATCTGTTTACCTTTGCTCATGGCTGGTAATCAACCCAACCCTCTGCCGGCATGGAAAGCTAGGTTCCCCTATGAACTTAACACCTCCTTTGCATAATCTACCTCAAGCCTTTGACAAGATTTTGCCTAAGTTTGACCCTGAGGAAGGGATTGCTTTTGATGGTCACCTCCAAAGCTTTTACCTAGCATTATAAGGGCTAAGGGCTGGGGAGCATGAAGATGTGGTTTGTAAGCTGTTCCTGCACACTCTGAAAGGAGCAGCAACGTCTTGGTATTTCAGTCTGCCTGCAAACTCTATTCCTGATTGGAACACCTTTGAAAGAGTTTTCAGAAGTAAATATACAACCCTAAAAACGCATGCGTCATTGATGAAAGATCTTGGTCACTTAAAAAAAGAGAAGAATGAAAAGGTACATAGTTTCACTTAGAGATTTTCAATGTACCTAAAAAATTTTTCTGCAGTTGACAGACCTTCAGACAAGGTTTTAATTGAGTATTACACCTCAGCCCTGGGGCCTGAACTGGTCATGTTTTCCAAGATGAAAGTCAAGCCTACACTGGTAGAGACTTATGAAGAGGCTGAAAGGGTAGAGGCTGAAAGTGAGAGTGTAGAAGATTATCCTGATTCACTGGAAGACAAGGTTGTCGCCAAAAGAGTCTCACTGCTGTCTAAACCTAGAGAAGATCAATCACATGATTATTAGGGAATGATGAAAATGCTCCAGAAAATATCCAACCGAATAATAGATCTGGAAAGGGAAGCAGACATTCAGAAATCTTATAAGCCCCACTATCCAAAAAGAGAAAACAACGACCAATGGCAAGTTCCTCCTTCCAATTCGGCATCAATAAACATAACAGAAGTGGGAGGAGATAATTTCTGTACCTTTCACGAACAACCTCATTCTGAGAAGAAGTGTCCTCAATGGTTACATTCAATGACATTGGTGATGAACAAGTTGTTGGACCCTAAATTGATTAAGGATAGTGGGGAGGAAGAAAAGGAGAAACAGATCATAAGAAAACCAGAGGATGATACTATGTTCTCATGGAGTGGTATTTCACTATTTGACATTGAAGATGACACTCCTAAATCTGAATGCACATCTACAACCACAAAGGACATGGGAGTCATATACCAAGGAAATGAAATGGTTTCTAAAATTAACAATGTGCAGGAGAATGTTAAGAAGCTGGACGAAGGAAAAACGCCTAAGAACAATACCCTCAACCAGAGGACCGAGCCAATCATTGAGAATGTCAAACTTGTAGAAGAACAGACTGGTGTTAATGGGGAAAACTTTGATGAAACTCAAGAGCTAACAAAGGATATACCTGCTCATAACCAACTAGGAGAAGAAGACCAAGAACCAGGCTGGAAAGAAAACCTTGACATCCCGCCTTTCCTTTTGACTCTAGAAATATTGAATTATAATGTGCATAACTACTTGATGTACTCTGGAGCAGCAGTGAATGTGATGCCCCTTGAGATTTGTAAAAGGATTAACGGACAGGTAGAATTTACACCTCATGAAGTAACTCAATTAGATCGCACAGGTGTCAAGGTGGTGGGAGAAATGAAGAATGTCCTCATTCGTTTGGCTGCAAACAACAAGATATGCCAATTCATTGATATTATGGTGGCTGAAATACCAAGGGGATATGGGCTCATTCTCAACCGAGATTGGGCTGCCAGGTTGAAAGGTTATTTTGCTTCAGATTGGTCACACCTGTTGTTACCTCTCAAAGGTACCCCAAATCCAATAGAGATTCCGAGAGAAACATACATGAAGCATACTGTCACTGAGTTAGGAGAAGGAAATGAGTCTGCTGATTCTATCTTGGGGAACTACCTGACTGAGCTTAATCTAAGACATCTTTCCTCAAAAAGGGCCAGCCCTGTGATGGACACTCAGCCTGAGCTCCTTCAACTCCCTCAGGCTGAAAGTGATGACTGTAGGATTTTAGATATGGGTTCCATTTCAATAATAGCACAATTGGACCATGGTTAGGTAACTCATGTCTAAATCCAGCTCATTCCTTAGCTCTCTATGTTTTAAATATTTTCAGGAGTGGGCAATTTTTTGTTTTCTTTCTCTTGTTGTACATAAATAAATTGTTTTGTTTTCCTAATACTAGTTGCTGTTTTTCTCGCTTTAATGCTTTGATGTTTTTTCTTTCTTTTGGTTATTTGCTTTGTTGATTTTTCTTTTTCTTTTGGTTTAGTACTTTGCTATCTCTCCTTTTGATTTTGAATAAAGAGGCAAACTTTTGGTTGCAATGGGAACATCAGGGTTCTTTATTAACTAAAATATTGAGTGAGAGACTGTGCTTTAAAGCATAAGAATGTCTTCTAGTAACTGTATTCCTAACTAGCATGCATTCATTGAAGTCTCACTTAACCCTTGTAAATAACTCAGAAGTAAAGGAGGTTTGGAATACTATTTTGAGGCTCCGTCCACCTCACATTTTAATATCCAAGGGGGTGACAGCATAAGATCCACGAAAAGGAAGCAGAGTAAGATAGTATATCATATATAAATAATCCCATGCCATAATGGCAGAAAAGCTAAAAGCTATCAAGAGTCAAAACTCCTGAAAGGAATAAGACATACCAAAACAAAGCTTGACAAGCATGAAATACTAAATGGCCACAAGATCCTCTCCGTTCGTGAAATAAAATATAAAGTATCTTGTTCACACAAAAGGACACTATGGGATAGAGGATCCTGAATTAAAATTCAGTAAGAAAGGCCTGCAGGAGGACTCATGTCAAAGGAATAAAATTTAAATAGCACAAAAGTGAAAATTGGCATGGGAATGAGGAACAAAAGGATTATACTGCTTACTATCTGTTACAATCCTGTGGTGTCCAAGCTGGAAACTACCTAAGGACAGGAAAAATAACCCTCACATACTTGGCCTCAAAAGAGTTATTCAGACCTAAAACACTGCTGATGTTACCTTCTCCCGAAAGAATGGGCTTCATTTTGTAGAAATTCAGGCCAACAGTAGATTAATTTTACCCACAACAATTATCAATTGATCATGCAAAATTGCTAACAATGGAGATTGAATATGGAGCTGTAACACAAAATTATATTAACTGAGTGTACAATAGCCAGCCCTGTAATTATATAGGTTGCTGAATATATATAATACGTCAAGAGATCGAATGCATAAGGAGGCATCCAAAACTAGCATAAAGCAGGCTTACCCAAAATAGGCAAATCCCCCATAGGTGTAAAAAGCTGATCCCAAATCTGTCATGAGGCTCATGAATTGGAAAGGGCGCATGGGAAAGCTAATGACTGATGGAATGGTAGCTCATACATTCTTTTGCATGGAGGAAAGAGTGGAGGATGAAAGGGGCAAAAAACAAGTTCACCTCACCTAGTCTTGCTTTCCTATGTGCCTTAAAACACTGAAAAAGCAGGAAATAAAGCAGAAAAAGCAGAAGGGCGCCTAGGAGGCTAGGAATAAAGCAGATTTGATTCCTAAGGCTTTCCCAAGCGCTAAATGAGTCAAAGATGGCAAGTTTGACCTCTATGGATAGGCAATTAGCAACTTGCACATGGTGGGACTCATGAACTAGGCAAATAAGACAAAAATAAATGAATTAATGTCTAAGTGGGTAATACTATGGGTTTTATTATTCTAACACCCCCCCTTAAGCTTGAATTTATGAGTAATAAATAAAAAATATAGGGCCTAGCAACAAAGGCTTAGTCACCCTTTTACATATTGCAAGTCCATATGAAACAAGGAAAGAGGCAAAACCAACTTGGGAAAATCCTCCCTTAAACATGGATTGTAAAACAAAATTGTAGAATCTTGTCTCCACTCATGCCTTTACAGCATGATCATCAATCCCCAGCAGTGATTTGAGATTGCTGAAGGTCTTCTCACAAAATGCTTTGGTGAAGATATCAGCTACTTGTTCTGAAGATGAACATAAGAGTAGGTGAATGGTGCCATCATGCACAAGCTCTTTGATGTAGTGCATGTGAATCTCAATTTGTCTGGTTCTCTGCTTCTAAATTGGATCTTTGCAGATTCGAATGGTACTCTGGTTATCACAGTAGATAGTAGTTGAGTACTCAGGTTCGAAACCACACTCTCCAAGTAAACCCTGCAACCATAAACACTGAGTTGCTGCATTAACAACTCCTCTGTACTCAACTTCTGTAGATGAGAGTGCAATGGAACTCTGTTTCTTGCTTGACTAGCTGATTGGCCCTTCTGCAAGCATGAACACATAACCTGAAGTGGACTTTCTGCCTGTGCTATCACCTGCCCAATCACTGTCAGTAAATCCAATCAAATCAAGATCAGATTTTTCCTTATAGAAGATCCCATGTGTCCTTGTTCCCTGAACAAAGTTAAGGATCCTTTTGGATACTTTCCAATGGATCTCATGAGGCTGATCCATGAATCTAGAAGCCACACTTACTACATAACAAAGATCAGGTCGAGTATGTGTCAAATACAATAAACATCCAATCAATTGTATATACAGTGTATTGTTTACCATCGGTGGAGAATCATCTTCCTCCAGCTTCACTCCTGAAAGGAAAGGAGTTTTGCTTGCTTTGCAATCTTGCATTCTGAATTTGATCAGCAAATCCAAGGCATACTTGGACTGGTGCACCTTTATTCCAGCTTTGGTTTGAGCAATCTCAAGCCCCAGAAATTGACTTAAGAGCCCCAAATCTGTCATGGAGAAGGCTTGGTACATAGCTCCTTTTAAGGAAGCAATCTCAGCCCGTGAGATT
>LPNX010812966.1:439127-655554 GCA_001517045.1 Pseudotsuga menziesii | reverse complement strand
CTTCTTTTCTCAGGTGGATTTTTAGCTTTCTTTTTGCTTTTTGAATCCACCCTCAAATCTCCAGCAATCAAAGCTTGATCTTTGGATGGTTTGATGGTGTCCATCATCACCAGCTTGTCTTGTTCTTGTGTGAGAGATTCCATGAAATCTGCAAGGCTAGGCATCTTCCAGGTTCGAGCTGTGAGTTTTGTGGAATAGAAGGTCGAAACAAATACTGAGTAGTCAGGTCCTAGCTTTGAGAGGATGGCCAATATGAGCTGATCATCTTTGTTTTCGATACCACACTACTTCAGCTGCGAAACTAGTGCTTTGAACTTGGAGAAATATAGCTGCAGGGATTCAAAGCTACTGGGACTTAGAAAAATCAGATCATTTTTGATCTGATGTCCCCTCATCTCATTTGTCTTTCCAAAAAGATCAAAAAGCTTCTCCCATACTTGATCCGGTGAAGTTAATCCATCGAGATGGAAAAGGAGGTCTCAGGAAATACTGAGACATAGGAGGCCATAGGCCTCATCTCTCCGATTGTGCCATTTGATCTTCTCTGCAGCAGCATTGGGCTCTACTTCTGTAGCCATAGTCACCTTGTAGAGGCCTTTCTCTCTCAACAAGATCTCCATCTATGCTTTCCATTCAAAATAGTTGAAGGGAGTCAAGATAGTTTTCTGTGAATCCATAGCTTTAGAAAATCTGTCCCGGCTGTCAGTAGAAGGTTCCCAGTCTTGATGTCGAACCTGCAAAACAATTTTTGCATGAGAGTAACAACCTGCAATGGCTCTGATACCATGTAGAAATTCAGGCCAACAGTAGATTAATTTTACCCACAACAATTATCAATTGATCATGCAAAATTGCTAACAATGGAGACTGAATATGGAGCTGTAACACAAAATTATATTAACTGAGTGTACAATAGCCAACCCTGTAATAAAATAGGTTTTTGAATATATAGAATACATCAAGAGATAGAATGCATAAGGAGGCATCCAAAACTAGCATAAAGCAGGCTTACCCAAAATAGGCAAATCCCCATAGGTGTAAAAAGCTGATCCCAAATCTGTCATGAGGCTCACGAATTGACAAGGGCGCATGGGCAAGCTAATGAGTGATGGAATGGCAGCTCAAACATGCTTTTGCATGGAAGAAAGAGTGGAGGATGAAAGGGGAAAAAAACAAGTTCACCTCACCTAGTCTTGCTTTCCTATGTGCCTTAAAACACTGAAAAAGCAGAAAAAGCAGAAGGGCGCCTAGGAGGTCAGGAATAAAGCAGATTTGATTCCTAAGGATTTCCCAAGCGCTAAATGAGTCAAAGATGGCAAGTTTGACCTCTATGGATAGGCAATTAGCAACTTGCACATGGTGGGACTCATGAACTAGGCAAATAAGACAAAAATAAATGAATTAATGTCTAAGTGGGTAATACTATGGGTTTGATTATTCTAACACATTTGAGTAACTTAATGCATAATTTGGGCTGGCTTAGGAATGCAGACATCTAGAAGAGTTTGATTTTAGTCAGACAGTCTTGAGCCTGGGGAAAGGTTAATTCAGAGATCTGGAGTTCACCAGGTAGTCGCCAATTGTTGTACCTGCAACATTTTCCCAAAATTCTAAAAATTTATGGGACCCTCCTTTGTTTTGGATCAGCTTGTTTTGCCTTCCCTACTTTGATGCATTGTTTTCTCAGGATGTTTTAAGGCCTAAGTTGCTCTATTTGCTGCTTTGGAATGCCTTGAAAAACTAGCTGGATTGCTGCTATTAAACGTACTTGAAGCTTGTTGAAATCGGAAGTTGTTTTGCTTGAGTTTTTCGCCATTGCGGCTGTTTTGAAGATTGTCACCCTGATTGCATAACCTTCCGACTTCTGATTCCTTTTATTTACGGTGGATGTCTTCTGATTGGGCATCGGATGCTCTTTTGACCTTTTATCCCGCCGTGGCGGCCGGGCTTTGATGTCAACTTCCGGTTTTCTCCCGACTTACGTGTATTTTCAACTGATTTCAAGTTCTAAATCGAAACCATTGGCCATGTTTTCTTCCGCCGTTCCAGAATGTTGTGAGCTTTATTTCACCGAATTGAGATCCTCCCGACGTCCGACGCATGTAACAAAAAATTGGAAGCTTTCAGGTTCTTTGCTGCCACCGTTGCGGATGGTTTCGAGCTTTAACCTCCCGATTGGAGAACCGTCCGACGGCCGATCGACTGATTTATTGCCCACCATGCGCGTATACCCGGATTGGTAAATGTTGTGCCCTTCCGCCGTTGTGGAGGGAAGGCCACTCTTGGCTGCCGATTGGAAATCCCTCCGACGCCTAATTTATTGTCTCCTCGCACGTGTGAAAGGTTTATATATACGGGGGCGACAGTTTGGTTTTTTTTTTATTGTTATTTGTCGCTGTCGAGCACTGTCGCGGTAAGCACTATAGTGTTGAGTTGTCATTTTTGGAGTAAGTGAAGGTCCCATTGTCACTGTACCAGCTTCTAGGTGGCAGAAGTAAAATTCCAACCGTCATCGACTCGCCCGTTTCGTCGGATTGCCAGGTAGGTTTTTTTCCCCATCGTACTTAAACTATTAATGGTTTTCTCCCGGGGGTTTAGATGATCCTGACGGTTCCCCCATCCGGCTAGGTCTTAAGCTTGTATGAGTGGGATTTTTATCTTTTGACCATGGCGGAGGCGTTTTAACCTTTTGAGTGGTTTTTTTTCGCCTTTTATTTTGCTGCCTTGTGCGCATAGGGGTTTAGGGGTTTTCGGCGCAGACGGCCATTACGCCGTCTGCACAAAACCTTCCTGCACTTTCAGGTTAGGAAGAAGATAGATGGGTGTTAAGTTTGTTTTGGGGTTTTTGTCGATTGTTGTTTCCATGGCGCATTACCCGGCCTTTACGCCATAGCCGTTTCGCCTGCGCGTTTCTGGTCAACCTCGCCGAGGCTTGATGTTAAACCCGTAGTGCGCTAGGGGGGATAGGTTTTTGAGAAGATTTTATGGACACTCTTGAGCCCAGCCTGTGTTGATTTCACCACCCTTTCGTGCCCCGTCACCTAAAGCCCTAACTGTTTAAAGGAAAGGTATCGCCATTACCGTGCATTGGTTGAAAGCAACATGGGTAGTGTTCTTGATGGGAGGACCCTGTGCAGAGAAGTTCATACACTTCCCGCGGGGAGCGAAATGTATAGTCAAGTTAATGTAACCTTTCCACTGCAAGTTGCATGAGTTTTCATTAGTCTTGGGTCTGCTGGGTTTTATGGTTAAAGTGTTGACTGGCACGGGCTTGAGGCATTCAATCCTTCGCTATGTTTGTTATGCAATAGAGTAATAGCTAAATGTCACACCTTGCATATGATATACATGTTTGTTTAAATGTATTGCTATCATGAGAAAAGTGGCATATTGCTAAATAGTGCAGATTTAATACTGGCATAAGTATGGTTGATAAGCTTGCTTCATGTAGATCAGATCATAAAATGTTGCACCCTAGTCTTAAGGCATTATAGGGCTGAGCAAGGTATACATTGATACACTGAACCTTATCATACTAGGCATAGGACAATAGCACATTGCACAGTATTGCATACTAGTTCAATTATTCAGCCTGAAGGGTTTATGTCTTAATTTCATTGACTGGTTACCGTCATGATACACTTGAGAAGGAATAAACTGCTGCACAATGTCTTCAAATTCGAATTGCTTAATGTCACAATGTTATACATGGAAGGAGGAACTTACAATGTCCAAAAGACAGAAGAAGAAGGCCCCTATGGTCGAAGAACAACCAGATATAGAGGTTGTCACAAAGATTGAATATACATATGAAGACACCCAATGTATTTCTGGTGTGGAACCTGAGTATAAATGGGGTGACATATACAGATTGATTTCCCACAGGGAAGTTCCTGACATGGGTCTTGAAGAAGAACCCATATATGCGAACATAGAGAAATCCGCCATCATGAAGGTGGCCACAAGACCAGAGCTGTTCCCTTGTTCTGAGGTTATTAGATGGATTGTGCCCCATATAAACACAACCACAATGCTCATAGCAAATGTTGAAGGCTAGGGCTACGCTACATTTAGCCCAGGGTATGTGGCGTTGGCCTATCATCTGCCAGAACCTCAAATCTTTATATCTGATGCTTGGTTGGATAATATCAGAATGGACCTGGTGGAAACCCTGAAGAACATGCTCTTGCAGGGAAAACTTTATCGGTACAGAACATCCGGTGAATATGACACAGTAAGCTTGAGGGCTTCGTACAGATTTATAGCCCTGATGCTGAATAGGATCTTCGGGAGAGCCCATGGCAGACTCTTCAAATTTGAATGGATACCCATTATGTTCCATGTAGCAACCCAAGGGACAGTCTTCAATTGGGCCAGCCTAGTATCAAGTAGTATTTCTTCTTGTGTGGCTGCTGCCTTGGGAGGAGAATCCAAGAAAAGGTCCGAATTGTACATGAGCTCGATATTGGTAGATTGTATACTGTGCAACCAGCCTTTCCCTGGTCTCAAGTGTGTCTGGGACAGGGAAAGAATGCCTGTATACACCGCTTACAAACCATTGTGGGTGCAACAGTACCATAGCCACTACCAGGAGGTCTGTGAGCAATTCATCATGCCACTCTACACACTCATTTTCCGGAAGGAGTGTGACTGTATGTCAGAGGAGGCCATGCGGGTAATAGAAGAGCATGCATACTATTTCCTGACTGAGAATGGCATGTACATCAGAATGTTTGGTGGCACGAAATGCCCCTTATTGCTGCCCAAATACGCAACAGATTATGTTATTCATAAAGAGGCAGTCAGGAAGGTATTCATTGATGGAATAGGGAATTACCTTTTTGAGCAAAAGAAGGCTACATATCCTCCGCTGCCATTCAAAGTAGGTAGCTACAGATTTTCCAAGGTAAAGCAAGCTGCGGAGTTCATAGAAGAATTGGGGAAGTTCCATTTTGGTGAGATGACTTTCTGAAGGAATGATACTCACGGTAAAATGGCAGAGCACTGTAAAGAACATAAAGTACATTTTGAGTACACTCACCACTTTGACAAGGAAGAATCTGTCTTCCCAAGTGCCCCTAACTTGACAGCTCTAAGAAGGAGGTTTAAGCCTAAGAACCCCACCAAGGGTGGAAAAGGGGCTGAGCAAGCCAGAGCTGAGCAGGCCAGAGCTGAAGAAGAGGCCAAGAGGAGACAGGAAGAGGCCCAGAAGATAGAACAGGAAGCTGCAGAATGGCTGCAGAAAGGAGAAGAAGAAAAAAGAAAAGCTGCCCAAGAAGCAGCTAAACAGGCACAAGAGGCAGCCAGACAAGCAGCTGAAGAAGAAAAAAGAAAGCTAGATGAAGAGCTCCAAAAGAAGGAGTCTGAAAAAACAGAGCTGCCACAACAATCAATTGCTGAAACATCTACAGGACAGACCCAGGAGGAGGAAAACCCCGAGGTACAAATCCTTCAAGTACCTGCTGCTAGCACCTTGGTGACTCCTACGCTCCAGCTAGTGCCTTTCATCCAGAGAAAGGGTGAAGAAGTCCCCGACTTCAATAATGTCTATTATGACAGGGCCACCAAAAGAACAATGAGGAGGACAGAAAAGAAGGTTGAAGCAAAAGACCTATCAGGGAAGATGGTAACAGATACAGCCGTCATGCTAGGGACAGACAAGGATCCTAGGCTCACGATAAGAGCCGGGGCTTCCCTAATCGATGCCTCGAAAGATAACATAAATTAGGTAATGATTGAACTAGATCCAGTTAAGAATAACTCTGCTCAGCTAAAAGACACACTGAGAAAAGAAAGAGATGAAGGTAATAGACTCAAGAGGAAATATGAGCACATGCAAAGGGAACTGGAATCCTCAAAAGGTGAAGTCTATACCCTTCAAGTGGAGATGCAAGCAAAGGGAACAACACAGGAGTCCCTAGAAAACATACAACAAGAAGCCCAAAGTCTAAAGAGTGATAAGGAATAGTTACTGGCAAAGGTGGAAGATCTAGAGGAACAGATAAATATCATCTATGAGTCCAATGCTTCATATGCCAAAGAACTGAAAGAGCAGCTCGCTTCTCTGACTGCTGATCTGGAGATGGCTAAGGAACAACAGGTAAATCTGCAGCCATTTAAAGAATATATCCTGGCTCAAAAAGCTCAAATGATACAACTGTAGACGGCTCTGGAAGAAGAGAGGTGCAAAGTCCTTCAGATTGACAGCAGGCTGGAAGAGATCATGGAAACTTCCTCATACTTCATTGATCAATCTTAGGAGGTTCTTGAGGTTTTGAGTGCCAGAATGGCAAGGCTGGAAGATGATGCCGAGACTCCAGAAGGGCTACCAGCAAAAGACCATCGAGCCCTCAAGAGAGATCACAACCTGGTAGAGTTCGCCATCAGTACTGCAGAAGACTTCAAGAAGGCTGTAAAAAAGACGCAGGGAGCATGCTCAGAGTATTTTAGAAGGATCCTGAATACGTACAACCGATGTCAAACAGAGGCTGAGCATAGGCTTGAAGAGTTCCTAGACCATGAGGCCTTTATGGAAATATTACAGAAAATATATCAAGATGCAGAGGCTAGACCTTAGTAGATTAGAGCCATTGATGACCTAGTACTGAAGAACGAGGTAGGCCACGCAGCCATTAGCATGCAGTTTCTAGAAGATCAGCTTCGGTTGAGCCCAGCAAGGATCGAGGCCATCAAGAACCAAATTGAAAAGTTCAAAATCAACATTCAGTTCCTAGAGCCATGCACTTTTGAAGGCATTGCTTCTGAAGCAGCAGCGTGGAAGAAGTTCTTAGATAGCCAGGCGAGACCCTCCTCATAAAGGACTGGTCAAATTTTGTAATAATTTAATATTTTTGTAAAATTTTTTGAGAAATGAAGCATTGGGAGGGCAAAAGGTTGGGAAGCCCAAATGTCGCTTTGGGCACCCCAACCATTTTTGACCTTTTGTATAAAAGTAGGAAGCGTAGAAGGAAGAGGGGATTTTTTCCCCAATAAGACTGGTGATGACATATTGTAAGAAGAACTACTTAATTTTGCAATAGAAATTACAGTTTTCCTGTTGAACGAAGATCGGTGGGATTTCAAATGTTTTGCTATGGATAGTTGAAAGATGAACTACTTTGTTTTTCAGCATTATGTCCATGAATCGTGAGATCGTTCTAACTCTATGACCTATGTCTTGTTTAAATGATCTCTGATTTATTTTATGAAATAACCACCATGAGTAATGTAAGCTGATCATAAACAATTAGCTATCTGGTTGTTGAAATATCTTTCATTTGTCCATGCTTGTAAAAGTGAATGTCAGCTATCTGTAATTGCTTTTATCATGTGTGCACACTCACATTACTCATATATGAATTACAAGTTGGATCCCCATGGATAGATAGGTAGATAGATAGGTAGTTAGCTCATCTCATTGCTGCATGTGTGATTCAAATGTTGGTGAGCCTAAGACGAGAGGTAAGAACCTACGCATCACATTGTGACCGCTCCCTGCATTCTTCACCACCTTGCATGTTTAGTTAGATTCTTGCATATCATTCTTAAGTTAAAAAATACAAATTACGGTGGACCGGGCCGCAACCGGTAAACCCTTTTGTTACTTTGACCTACGGTGGCCGGACCGTAAACCAGACGGATTCCCTATACCAAACAGTCAACGGGCTAGTTGGGAACATTGATTGGGGAGAATCCTTTATTGTTGTCGCCTGCGAATTTCCATGCCTCAACATACTTGGAGGAATTTACTAAGCTCATCATCATTCTTAAAAACCTTCCAAAATTTTACATTATCATGTAGGGATAGCCTGTACTTGACTTGGATATTATAGCTCAACTTAGGAGGTAAAGGGGGAACATCACAGACTTGCAAAGATAGCAAGGGAATCAACCATATGATTCATATCCCTAGGTATATATGAGAGTTCAAAAAACATGAAGGAGTCTCTGAGTTTCCATACCTCATCTATGTATGCCTTCAATATGACATTCTTTGCTTGAAAAGTATTGTTCACTTGCTGTATGATGAGATCTACATCTCCAAAGATCTTTATGCACATGATTCCCATTTCTTTAGCATCCTTCACTCCCAGCAACAACACCTCATATTATGCTATGTTGTTAGCAGTCTTGAAATCCATCTTATAAGACAAATGTATAGTCTCCTTTGAAGGAGAAATAAGGACTATTCTTGCACCTGCTGAGGCTTGAGTACTGGCCCCATCAAAAAACATGCTCCAGACAGAGGTGGTTACCCCCTCAAGTGGCTGATAGGTAGGTTTTGTAAGCTGCATGGATGTTGGCTGGGAATCATCTATCTACTAGATGCATGCCCCAAATTCTGTGTCTACTTTGGATGGGTTATAGAGTTCATGGCATTGCTGTTGATGTAAGTGAACTGGTTCTCCCTGTAGAGTCTCTTGGTCTCCCCTCCAAACATTGGAATTGTAGCATTTGTAAGGTCCATATGAAGGGTACCATCCAGCCTCTTACTCCATGAGCGAGACAAAAGGAGGCCAAAATTAGGTGGGATATCAACCACCACTATGTCCATCACTATACTTTTTGAAGGCAACTGGGAGAGGTTTATGACAAGGTCTTTGATGAGGCCTAGAAATTTGACCTTCCTGGAGTCGAATGAGAACAAATCATGGTAGGGTTTTGTAATGCCGAGGCCAAGATCATCCATCACTGCTTTCGGCATTAGGTTATGGGAAGCTCCTGAGTCCAGCAAATAGTTATGAAGGATTTTATCATGGATATTCAAAGATATGTAGAAAGGTGGGAAAGACTCATCCAACTCTTCAATCATAGGGCCTAGGATTACTATGGGCTTATCATCTTGCAAGTTCACAAATTCAACATCTAGGGGAGTCCTTGGCTAAAGAAATTTCAGTATGGATTCCTTGAAGGTCTCATTCTTCATCAGTTCTATCAAGGGAAAAGGGATTTTTAACTTCTGAATTTCTGACTCAAGATTGAAAGCATAGGACAATTTTTCAGAAGTTCTTACCTCTTGTGATGTGGCTTTGAGCTGAATAGGATCATGAGCTGATGGTTGTAATGGAATTTGCTGTTGTTTTGGAGGAACAATCATCTTCTTTGCAGGAGCAACAATCTTCCTAGCTTGAGGAGCAGGATACTTTGTAGGGGCAGGATTCTTCTCCATAGGAGCAACGATTCTAGATCTCAAATTATAACCTTCTTGATCATCTTCCTGATAGAGATATTCTCCCATGATCTACTCATTCATGAGGGCTTCCTCATAGTCTACTTCTATAAGGAAGGAGAGATCTACTTCATCCTCCATACAGTTGATATTGTCTTCTGCCTCTCCTTCTTCTTGAGTGAACTTTGGTTCTTCTTCTAGCACAACGTGAGCACAACATTCTTAAAAGGAGCTCTGATTCTTTGATCCTCAGTTTGATTCCTATCCTTTTGAAGGATTTGAGATGGTGGGTTGTTTCTTCTATAAGGGACAAAATTAGGGTTTATGTTAGCAAAATCATTTGGCCCTTTACCCCTCATAGGTATTTTCCCTCAGTCTTTTAGTATAGACATTTCAACTGTTAGACTGTCCAACATTTTGGCCATTTTCTCCATTTTGTTCTCTGATGAAGAATCCCCTAGAGGATCTGAGGGTTACTTCTTCCTATCAATTTTTCCTTTAACCTTTTGAGATGCAATGATATTGGATTCAACTTCAAGGGCAACATCTTGCATGAGTGGAAAAGAAGCTGATCTTCTTTCTTTGAGAAGAAGACAAAAGTATGAATCAAAGGCATTGGCATAGGTGATTTTGGATGAAGTGTTAGTTGGCTTGATCTCAGTAGGGATCTTGCTGAACATCTTGTTAAATATTTTGGTGAAGTCAAACCCTTGATTCAAAATAATTCTTAGGATTTATAGCCTTTACAAAAATCTTCAGATCCTAAAAAGTTGGATCTGATTTACTAAAAATAGATAACATACTGTTTTGAAAAAATTTAGGTCAAAAACCCTAATTTAAGTGCTAGTCTATCTAAATCTAACACTTTGTTCACTCATTGAACTCTTTGATAACTGTAGTGATTACTGAAGTAGAGCTATAACCTATTATCTCACAGATAAGCCATGGTTTGTAAAAAATAGGTAGGGTTTGTGACCCATTTCTCCTTGATCGCACCTTCAAAACTGGAACATACCTCCTCCATTAGTGCTTTTCATCAATTTCTAGCTTCATAATTCACCCTTGAGGTGTTTGTACCCATCAAAACTGGTTCTGTGTGTAAACATATCATTCTGCAACCTTTTGCGCTTTCGATGGTTAAGGAAGCATAATCTTGGGTCTGTTAGTTGCTGAAAGCTCTGCTTTCGGTGGCTAATGAACAGCTGTTACGCTCTCCTAGGCCACCAAAATCTGTTTTCTGCAAAATTTTATTAGACTTTAAATCAACCTTTTACAGTTTTTACCTCTGTCCTTCTGGTATTTCTTCCATTTGCATAGGGTTTGATAGAGCAACAACATCATGAGCTGCCTCAGGATCCTGAAAGCTTGCTGCTGCCTCTGCTAGTGTTTCTAGTGCAAAGTGAGCTTGAGAGCCAGGGTTTGAGTTGGAATTCTTCATCTACAACCTCAATAGTCTGATCATCCTATAAAACCTAGTGTTGTCCTTCATAAACCTCAGATTCCTTTTTTGCAGCAAGAAATACATCCCCTTCATTTCTAGTAGAGAATTATGCAATTGAGTATTTTTCTTGGTTAATATTGGATTAGTTCTTTTTATCTCTCTCTCTAAGAACTCCATTTCATGTATTTTCCCTAACAGCTGGTTTATTCTATGAGACCTAGGTTTGCTTGAGGAGGTCTCTGCCAATGGTTCTTCTTGACCTTCCCTTGGTGTTGGTGAGGGAAAATCCTCATATTCTTTTTCCTCTTGCTTTGTTAGGTCAACTTCTTGCTCCTTTTCTTCTTCCAAGTCCGAGTAGGGTAAGTGTAGTATATTTCCACTTTGTGCTGGGGCCTCCTTCTCCCTTCCACTGAAGTCCAGATTTTTTTTAGCTTGGTTGGTTTTAGAAGTTGGAGAAGGCTAATCCACTGTCACTAGAGAGATAGTACTCCTCTTCCTCTTTCCACTCCTGGGGGTTGTGGATTTCTTTGAAGGGGACTTTCCTTTGTCTTCCGCCTGTAAGCCTATTTCAAACTCATTCTAGAATAAAAAATATGCCCATGTGATGTTTCTCATTTGCAGCAATTCTTGAACAATGAGTTGTATCAGGCCATGGTGAGATAACCTTCCCACGATTTTAGTGGGCTGGGACTTGACCTGGTGGGCCATCTTGGTTAAGCTCTTGTGGAAGTAGAAAGGTAGGTTTAAAGGGCTTCTGCCTGTAAAATGATTCACCAATTTAAAGTGATATATCATCACACTGTTATACCTGCCTTCTTATTTATATAAACCAGGATTGCTTTCAATAATTACTGCCACCTGTCCTCTAGCCAGGTGGATGGAATCCTTTTCTTCCATACTACATCTTTGTGTTCAGGTTTTAAGTATGACCTAAATTACACATTCTTAGTCATGGTGGTTTTGAACCATTTCTCCCCAGTTCTTGGGAGTTCTGCTACTTCTGCAATTAGGGTTTCATCAACTTGGAACTCTTCTTTTCCTATCAACGCCTTAGAGCCATCAAAAGAAAGAGCAAATGCTTTTGCAACTTGCTGGTGTGAACCATGGATTTTCTCACAGAACTTGTATTAGCCTGCATCTCTAAAGAATTGGCATACTTCTGGATGTGACTCAAGATAGCTAATGTCACCTAACTTCTGTCTAAGGGCAGGTCCTCCTCCTTTCTTCATCTCTGGACTGTGCTTCTAGTACCTGCAAAAATAAAAATTCAAATTCTGTAAATAGGATTAACGCGCTGGTTCCAGGGGTGGTCTAGAGAAGCGAGGATACATGCAGATAACTGTGGAGTGTACTGAGGATATGGTTTTGAGGGGTAAATTAGTCGATTGGTACTTGAGTATAATGATGGTAGACTTTGGTGATAACCATGAGATAGTTAGTACAACGATCATCTTTAACTGAAAACTGATGTTTCGTGGTGGTTCAACTGCAGTTGTGGGATAACTGGAGGGTAGGGTTAGGGTTTTGGTCTCTATCGATCAATTTGGTTTAATAACAACCCCTTATTTACCAACTAATGATTTTCTACATTCCCCTAGTCTTTTCGATGGTTAAGTGTTAGATCATGAAGTGCCTCATGTTGGAAGCGTTTGATTTCGATGGATCAGGTAACCATTTTTCCTCTTTTGGCATTTTCAGTGGTTAATGGAATCTTGGGTCTAATCTGCAAGCTACCGAAAGGTAGGATTTTCGGTGGCTAATGAACCATTGGCACGTTCGCCCAAGCCACTGAAAGCTTCCTTTCCTCAATTTATCCAAAAACGTTTTTAATAAGCTTTCGGTGGTTAATGTCTTCTTGGACCCACTTGCTAAGCTGCAGAAGCCTTGGCCTTTCAGTGACTAATGAACTGTTGGTAAGTTTGCCTAAGCCACTAAAAGCCTCCTTTCCAAAGTTTTATAAAAATGACGTCAATAGGCTTTCGGTGGTTAACGCAGTCCTGAGTCCAAATCGTTAGCTGCTGAAAGCTGGGATTTTCGGTGGCTAATGAACTATTGAAAAGTTCTCCTAAGTCACCAAAAGCTAAACTTTAAAATTTTTCTTGAAAAATAGAACACTAGGCATTCCAAATTTGTTAATCATCCAAACATCTTTCATAATATACCCTGAAATATTCACTACTACGAAAAATAAATTGTCTGAGTTTGACCTATTGAAAATTAATTTATTTAGGAGATAACACCTGCCACATCTCATAGGATGATGATAACAATATTATGAAAGTGTAGATCTCTAGATTCTTGTATGGTGCATCCAAACATATAATTATCCTAACTAAAAAGTATTTCAGTACGAAGATATCAATCTGCCAAAAGTGCCTCTCAACCATATTTGCACTGCTCCAAAAAAATGCCTGCCGAGGAGAGAGAAAGAAGCTCCAGAATATGAAAGTGGTCTTAATGGATTCACCTTGTTGGCCTCTACCCATTGGGAATCTCACTTGCCAATTTTTAAGGAAAAAATGAAGTGGCCTTGGTGACCTAGGGTTTGAAGAGAACTGGTTAAGTGTTAGACAAAGAGTTTGAGAGACCACTTGGAAATGCTCGCAAGGGGGTGTTCCAATGATGATAAAAATCATCAGATGATATGGTATTGTTCATTATTGAAATGGATATTTAGCCATGCTCTTGGTTTTTCTTATGGTGACCAGATAAGGAAAATATCAACCTCGCAAAATAGAAGAAAAATCTTATATTGCATACTAAAGATAGAAAAAAACGACCAAGTATTGTAAAGGGGATAAGTGATGCCTGCATTAAGGTTGATGCCTGCACTAAGGATGATGCACGCATGGCATGGCATGGCATATATGACAATGTGGCATGAATTTGAAATCATTGTTGCATTATGACATCGTTATGGAGAAATATGACAAATTAGTGAAAATAAGGAAATTGGCTAAGTGCGGGAATATTGGTCCAAGTAGCCTTAAGAGGATGCCCGCCACAAATGGTTTGTTAAAGAAAATTCCCGCACCACATGGGGATATTGTAGGATGTTGTTTTTTCTACTCAACAATGGTCTCAATTTTTCCAAAGAGACCCTGAAGAAAATTTATGGACATGCCAAAATTGTGGTTTAGGGAAATTAGACCAAGCATAGGAGAAGATAAAAATTTGTCCAAGTATGGATAGTATTGGTAAAATATGCCTAAATGGCCTTAGGGAAATGCCCACCACATCTCATAGGATGATGATAAAAATATTATGAGAGTGTAGATCTCTAGAGACTTGTATGGTGCATCCAACCATATAATTAGCCTAACCAAAAAGTATTTCAGGAAGAAGATATCAATCTTCCAAAAGTGCCTCTTAGCCAAGCCATATTTGCACTGCTCTAGAAAAGTGCCCGTCGAGGAGAGAGAAAGAAGCTACAGAATATGAAAGTGGTTTTTCTAGATTCACCTTGTTCAACTATACCCATGGGAATCTCACTTTCCAGGTTTGAAGGAAAAATGAAATCACCTTGGTGACCTAGGGTTTGAAGAGAACTGGTTAAGCGTTAGACAAAGTGTTTGAGAGACCACTTGGAAATGCTCGCAAGGGGGTGTTCCATTGATGATAAAAATCATCAGATGATATGGTCCTGTTCATTGTTGAAATGGATATCTAGCCATGCTCTTGGTTTTTCTTATGGTGACCAGATAAGGAAAATATCAACCTTGCAAAATAGAAGAAAAATCTTATTTTGCATATTAAAGACAAAAAAAATGGCCAAGTGTTGTAAAGGGGCTAAGTGATGCCCGCATTAAGGTTGATGCCCAAACTAAGGATGATGCATGCATGGCATGGCATGGAATATATGACGATGTGGCATGAATTTGAAATCATTGTTGCATTATGACATCGTTCTGGAGAAATACAAAAAATTAGTGAAAATTAGAAAATTGGTGCTAAGTGCGGGAATATTGGTCCAAGTAGCCTTAAGAGGATGCCTACCACAAATGATTTGTTGAAGAAAATTCTTGCACCACATGGGGATATTGTAGGATGTTGTTTTTTCTACTCAACCATGGTCTCAGTTTTTCCAAAGAGGCCCTGAAGAAGAATTTATGGACCTTCCAAAACTGTGGTATAGGGAAATTAGACCAAGCCTAGGAGAAGATCAAAAATTGTCCAAGTATGGAATTATTAGTAAAATATGCCTAACCAGACTTAGGGAAATGGCCAACACAGCTCATATGATGATGATAAAAATATTATGAGAGTGTAGATCTCTAGAGACTTGTATGGTTCATCCAACCATATAATTATCCTGACCAAAATGTTTTTCAAGAAGAAGATATCAATCTTCCAAAAGTGCCTCTCAGCCATATTTGCACTGCTCCAGAAAAATGCCTGCCGAGGAGAGAGAAGGAAGCTACAGAAGATGAAAGTGTTTTTTTATGGATTCACCTTGTTGAACTATACCCTTTGGGAGTCTCACTTGCCAGGTTTGAAGGAAACATGAAATCACCTTGGCGACCTAGGGTTTGAAGAGAACTGGTTAAGTGTTAGACAAAGTGTTTGAGAGACCACTTGGAAATGCTCGTAAGGGGGTGTTCCATTGATGATAAAAATCATCAGATCATATGGTCCTGCTTATTGTTGAAATGGATATTTAGCCATGCTCTTGGTTTTTCTTATGGTGACCAGATAAGGAAAATATCAACCTGGAAAAATAGAAGAAAAATCTTATTTTGCACACTAAAGACATAAAAAATGGCTAAGTGTTGTAAAGGGGCTAAGTGATGCCCACATTAAGGTTGATGCTCACACTTAGGATGATGCCCGCATGGCATGGCATGGAATAGATGACTATGTGGCATGAAGCTGAAATCATTGTTGCATTATGACATCGTTCTAGGGAAATATGACAAATTAGTGAAAATCAAGAAATTGACCAAGTGTGGGAATATTTGTCAAAGTAGCCTTAAGAGGATGCCCACAACAAATGGTTTGTTGAAGAAAATGCCCGCACCACATGGGGATATTGTAGGCTGTTGTTTTGTCTACTCAACCATGGTCTCATTTTGTCCAAAGAGACACTGAAGAAGAATTTATGGTCCTTCCAAAACTATGGTCTAGGGAAATTAGAACAAGCCTAGGAGAAGATAAAAAATTGTCCAAGTATGAATTATTGGTAAAATATGCCTACTAGGCCTTAGGGAAATGCCCGCCACAGCTCATGGGTTGATGATAAAAATATTATGAGAGTGTAGATCTCTAGAAACTTGTATGGTGCATCCAACCATAAAATTATCCTAACCGAAAAGTATTTCAGGAAGAAGATATCAATCTGCCAAAAGTGCCTCTCAGCCATGTTTTCACTGATCCAGAAAAATGTCTGCCTAGGAGAGAGAAATAAGCTACAAAAGATGAAACTGTTTTTTCTATACTCACCTTGTTGAACTATACCCATTGGGAATATCACTTGCCAAATTTGTAAAAATATATGAAATTACCTTGGTGACCTAGGGTTTGAAGAGAACTGCTCAAGTGTTAGACAAAAAGTTTGAGAGACCACTTCTAAATGACTAAAAGGGGGTGTTCCTTTGATGATAAAATTCATCAGATGATATGGTCCCATTCATTTCTGAAATGGATATCTATCCATGCTCTTGGTTTTTTCTTATGGTGACCAGATAAGGAAAATATAAACCTGTGAAAAATAGAAGAAAAATGTTATTTTGCATACTAAAGACAAAGAAAAAATGGCTAAGTTTTTTAAAGGGTATAAGTGATTCCCTCATTAAGGTTGATGCCTGCATGGCATGGAATGGCATAGATGATGATGTGAAATGAAGTTGACATCATTGTTGCATTATGACATCGTTCTGGAGAAATATGACACATTAGTTAAAATCAAGAAATTGGCCAAGTTTGGCAATATTGGTCCAAGTAGCCTGGAAAATGTGGTTTAGGGAAATTAGACCGAGCCTAGGAGAAGATAAAATTTTTTCCAAGTATGGAATTATTGGTAAAATATGCATAACTAGCCTGAGGGAAATGGCCACCACAGCTCATAGGATGATGATAAAAATATTCTGAGAGTGTGGATCTCTAGAGTGTTGTATGGTGAATCCAACCATATCTAGAAGGCTATGATAAAAGTTTTTTCGAACAGTTTGAAGACAGTATAAAAGCATCTTCACAATAACCCACATGCTAGGAAATGTATATTATCGTTTCAAACTTACAAATTTCATATATAATGAAAAAATTATTCGAAAAGAAAAACCAATTATAACAGAACAATAATATACCAGACATAATTGAATGGAACAATAACATAATTCATATGCATTAAATAGTATAATTCACCATATCGATTACACCTAATAGTATAAAATTTTATTAATAAATGTAAATATATCTATCTTCAACCCCATGGTGTTATTTTCAACTTATGACAATTGTACGGACTCCGGCGTGCATTTTCCTAAGCCCAGTTTTGAATATTTACACACTGTTTTTTATGTAACAACTTAGAATTTCAGTCATTAATTTTGAATTTGTCCAAGATACTTGCAATTTTATTCATTCATGTTCAATTTGACTGCTATGCATTCCTAGCTTGCATTTTTATGCTTATGGCTTGCATTTTACACCAAGTGTCCATAACAGAAAAAAGGTTAAAATTGGAACTTTCATAGGTCGACTGTGAGCATACGAGGTTAGGTTATATAAAATTAACACAAAGAAAGTATTCTAAAGATATCTAGCCATCCAATTTCCAAAACCATTTACTATAAACATTTAATAGGAGGGTTTGGCTTGCATTTTTATTAATGTAGGTGGATATTTCATAAATACAAGACAACCATGTAGTGTTTTTGCACAACGAACCAAAATTGAAAAAATAAATGTATAATAATGTGGAAAATAGTTAAACATACCATTTCCAACTAAAATCACTCAAAAATACCCAATACTTAGGGTTGGGCGGGCATTTTTGTGATTTGGGTAAAACTGGGTTAAAAACAAAAAAGTTGTCATTTTGTCAATTTAACTCTGGACAAATGAAACATAATTTTAAAAAATGGAAAGAGGATTTTGTCAAAAATATATCTATCTTCAACCCCATGGTGTTATTTTCAACTTTTGACAATTGTTTACTAAGCCCATTTTTGAATATTTACACACTGTTTTTTACGAAACTTAGAATTTCAGTCATTTTTTTTGAATTTGGCCAAGATACTTGGAATTTTAGTTATTCATGTTCAATTTAAGTGCTATGCATTCCTAGCTTTCATTTTACACCAAGTGTGGATAACAGTAAAAAAAAGTTAAAATTGCATCTTTCATAGGTCGACTGTGAGCATACGAGGTTAGGTTATATAAAATTAACACAAGGATAGTCTTCTCAATATATCTAGCCATCCAATTTCCAAAAAAAATTACTATAAACATTTAATAGGAGGGTTTGGTTTGAGTACATCAAAACATGTAGAGAAGAATATTATTCTATTATTCTATTACTCACTCTATTAGTCTATTTTTTCCAGAATAGTTAGAATGCCAAATTTTTACTATATTATTTACTCTTACTTTCTTATTTTCAATAATGTTACTTAACATGATAGAAAGTTAACTATATTGAAATTGAAAATGTAAGTTGTGTATAGTTGGCTTGAAACACATTTGTAAATTTTATTATAGTTTGGAAAAGTCAGAACACATTTATAATTTTTATTATAGTTTGCAATAGTTAGAACACATTTGTAACTTTTATTATAGTTTAGAAACTTCTGAACACATTTGTGATTTTTATTTTAGTTTGGAAAAGTCAGCGTGCTGGTATCCTGTGCATGCATTCGTGTGCATCCTGTGCATGCATCCCCTTCTTCCTTTATGAGCATGCCATCATCTTGCAAAATGGAAACAATAGCCTCATCTTCCATGCCATCAACTGAAACAAGGGGGTGCTGATGTTGCTGAGAGGTTCACTATCAAAAAATTCAAGGAGGGTGCTGAGGCATGGAGTGACAGAACCAACTAGCCAGAAGGTATGCTAAATGTCCTAGTTAGAGCAAGAGTGCATTGTTTTCTTTTCGGTTAGTTTAATTTCAACAATGAAGAGATAAATAATGCCATTTCTAGTTATGATGATGAGTCCAAGGAATTGATTATTTTTGGGAGGTGGGTTTGTCTGGACCTTGATTTGTTGTTAGGTGAAGCAAAAATTCCACGTAGGGGGGGAGTAATGTTGACCACCAAGAAAACCCTCAAAGTAGAAAAGGGTGAGATGGCAAAAAAAATATGTGGGAAAACGGTTAATGTTTCCTGGAATGATGTAAAGATGCAAGATGTTCCACCAGGTCTATACAAAACCTTAATTCAAATTGTACTTAGGACAATTATGAATCACCAAAAGCAAGATATTTTAGGTGATTGTATGAAGTTGGTGATTCATTGGGTAGAATACCTGGCCATAGATGTCCCTCATCTATTGGAAAAAAAATTGCATTTTGCACTGTAGGAGAGCAAATGAAGAGAGTGAAGTTCAATTACCTTGGAACACTACAAAACATTATTGACTTATATCGACCCAACACTGTATAAGGAAGCAGATTTAAAAATACATACATTAAGAGGCTAAAACTAAAAGAAATTAACCAGGAAGTTCCTCAACAATCTCCAAAGGACAATGTACAAGTCCCTGAAGAGCCTTTTGAGTAATGGATGGAAGGTATGGGAAGTGACCCTGAAGAATTTGATGTTGTCTCAATTCTGGCCAGATTACATGAAGGCAGAGAAATAAATGTAAACGAGATGCATGATGTTGAGTTTAATGAACATGAGGAGCATAGTGATGATGATATTTATGCTTGTGCAGAAATGCCACTTGTTATATATACACCTCCATAGTTGGGAGTTGAGAAAACTTCCTCTCCAAAATATTTTTTTGATGGTAAAACTATTTTTAAGCCACTATTCGATAAATTGTTGCATTTCAAAGAAGAAGATGAATTTCATAGAAAAAACTTTTCCTATTGGTATCTTACCGCGGTATAGAGCGTAGAACTATGTAGGATTAAGCAGATGAAAATTCATGACCTCTTAAAGGTAGGTGCTATTTTTCAAAAAGAAACAGTTGCCAAATTCCTTTTTTTAAAGCCTTGTTAAAATTTTCACTATTTACAGGTAATTACAAGGTTAGAAACATAACACGTGGATACTATGGAATCTTCTATTAAAAATTTGCAAATGTTGGACCTCGTTAAGGTAGGAGGGATTTTTCAATACTATTTTTCAATGCTTTTTTCCAAAAAAAAAAAGTTTCCAAATTCCATTTTTGAAGCCTCCTAAAATTTTTCCCTGTTTATAGGAAATTGCAAGATTACAAGGATCCCTTGTGAAGACTGTGGACAGTTCAAGAAGGATAATAGCAGGAAAGGACTCTGTTCTTCAGTCTTTGAATAAGGAACTAGAGAAAATTCAGGATGAATTTATAAAGGAAAATGAGAAATGCAGAGAAGAATATATGGTTGTTTGGAAGAAAGATGAAGAAACCATAAATAGACTGGAAGATGAGCTGAAACATCGACTGGAGGTTTTGGAAATTCCCCCTCTAAGGACTGTTATTGGCCAGGAAGCAATACTTACCACTGAAGTCAATGAGTTAAACATAATAATTGAAATAATGAAGGCTGACTTTCAAAACATCCTTGCTGAAGACTACAATAAACATCAACTTGAGATAAATGAATATAGAAAAAAAGAGGAAAACATGAAAAACATAATTGTTAAGAAAGATGAAGAGTTGAAATTGAAAAGATTGCTGCAGAACTACAGACTAGAGGAGTTGAAAAGTTAAAAGAATCTGAAATTGGTAAGGGACATAGTATGCATTTGATTTCTGGTGAAATTTATGATATGTCAACACACCAATAGGCTTTAATAAGGTAAGGGAGTTCCCTGCAAAACAAAGAGAACGCATTGGGCGTAGATTTTAATGCAATACAAGCTCATGCAAAATTCAAAAAGGGGTTACAAAGCTATCGTTCCTTCTTAAGAATTTGAGAGAAGTCCTTGATGGATGCTAGTGCAGCAACGAATGCTGGAGATGATCTCTCTGCTTGGTCAACCATTAAAGAAACATTGACAAACAAGTTAGCCGAGAGGGATGATGAGATTAAAGAGCTCATATTGAAAATACTGGAGGATAGAGAATCACAACATTTGGGATGTAAGTCTGAGATATAAGATCTAAAATCCCAAATTGCCACTCTGCAGAAGAACAACATGCTTCAGCGAGTAGCAATTGTGTATACTCCAGATATTACATAATTGAAGGCAAAAGAGTTGGAGACAAAGATAGAGCAGCTCAGGAAAAAATTGACCCAAGTTCAGTCTGATTTGAAACATGCAAATGATCGTCTTCAACAAAAGGAAAAGGAACATGAAGAGAAAAATAAGAAGAATGTGGAATTGATGAAGAAGTGCATCCAATATAAAGATATATTAAGAGAAAGTTTGCACAAATGTGCAACAAAAGTGAAAGAATTAGAACGAAAATAAGAACATGCACCTGCTGCAGCTTTTGAGGAACCATAAGCTTCTAGACAAGCCAAGAGACTAGAATGTACAAATTTATCTTCTCTAGAAAAGGAGGACTTGCAACCTAAACCTTCCAAGCAGCCTAGAACTATGGAATAACATTATTTATATATGCTGTGTATGTACATACATTTCAAGTTTTAATACATAAATTTATATGTGTGTGTGTGTGTGTGTATTTCTCGGCAATGTATATGTTTTTAATGCATTTAATGTGAACGGTAATTTTGAATTTAAATTTTCAATAACTGTACATAATAGGCCAGAAAGTTAACAATATCAAAATTGAAAACTTAACTTGTGTACTGTAGGCATATATATTTGAATTTGTAAGAAATTAAAAGAGTGATAGTGATTAGTAGATATGAGATGTCAGTAGATTTGGTGACATAGGTAGATCCTAGTTGTTTGCTTGGAATTGTTGATATGATAGGGATATAATGGGGATGATGGATTGAGAACTCTCAAGTTCTTTATGAGAATTTTGATGCTATGCATTGTTGTATTTATGTAAGTTTCTTTATTTAATGAAACTGAAATTCCAATTCTGGAACAATGTCATACAATTCTACTCATGCAACCAAATTTCAGTGAATAACCCAAAGCTGTAATGCCTATAGAACTGGCCTAAAAAGGATGAAAATTTACAAATATAAGCAAACACAAAAAACAACTGTAATTTTATTACTGAAAACAAAAATTAAGTATTTAATATGCCTTCCATCATTTGTTACATTTCCAAAATTTGGTAACCTAAATGTTAGCACAATAGAATAATTTTTCAGTACGCCAAGATCACTAGAAATGCTTATTGCAACATAAGTTTCTTTCACCATTTTGCATACAATGTTGCATTTCGATCATCTAGGACTTTTTTTTATTTTTGGCTTGTCTCACACTTCTTATAATGACATCAATTTTTATAGGATTCCCAACATCCATCTTTTGGATATCAACTATCGCCCCCTGAATTTCCTATTTTTCGCCACTCTGCCCTATACCATTTGCCGAGGATGGAACACCGTTTTTATTGTGAGTCATAGGCTCCATCAGTGGGATATCAATAGCATCTTCTCCATACACTTCTTGTAATTCATTCATTTTCCCTGCTTCATTTCTTGAGGATGAAACACTAATTTTACAGCAATTTTAAGTCACCATCATAGGTATTTCAACACCAACTACCCCATTAAATTATCATGTTTGATCAGTTTGCATTGCCACTTTCCTCTTGGATGAAACACTTAGAGTTTTACTGTTATTTCTTCTTTGAACATTCTTTTTGGCCTTCTGCCTTCCGAAGCGATGTGATTCACGAAAAGCCTCTTCACCATATTTTCTTATTGGCCTTGATCTTGGAAGATGATTACTGAACTGCGAGAACATATTAGTATTTAGTAGTTAAAAATAGATTATGAGTCCACCATAGAATGAAAGCAAAATTAGAAACCATTTAAAATTAGGGCATACTTATTGTTGGTGGTGCAATCAATGATTTCTTAGATTGTCTTACCCATTTCTGAAGAAGACAATATGAAGACATGGTCAGGTAGTCCGAAGACCAATATACAAGACCCTTATGTGCTGTGGGCATTTACTCTAACCCATAATTTAGGGCAGGCATCTTTATGAGGCTACTTAGCCATTTTTGCATCCACTGGTGAAAAACCCAAGAAATATTAAAGAAAACTCAAATCATGAATAGGTAGCCAAACCAACTAGCTATAGGATAGTACCATGGTGCAGTAATTCTTCTCAAACCATGAATTGTGGTGGGCATTGAATTAAGGCTATTGGGACCAACTTTGACTAAGATTGTTGGGACCAATTCTTCCTTAAATATATGCTGTAGTTTGGTGAGGCAAGTGACATGGTTGTATGCTCCATACAACACTCTAGAGACTCACATTCTCAATACATTTTTCACATCATCCTATGAGGCATGGAGGGAATTTCCTTAAGGCCACTTGGGCAGATTTAACACCAAGTCCATACTTAGACAAATTTCTCAATTTGGTCTAATCTGCCTAAAACACCCTTTTGGCAGGTCCATAACTTTTTCTTCATCCAGTTCCAAGACAATATGAATACATGGTCAGGTAGTCCAAAGAGAAATATACAAGACCCCCATGTGCTATGGGCATTTACTCTAACCCATAATTTAGTGCAGGCATCTTTCTGAGGCTACTTAGCCATTTTTGCATACACTGGTGAAAAACCCTGTTTTGGAAGGTCCGTATATTTATCCTCAAGAAAGATCAAAGAAAACTCAAATCATGAATAGGTACCCAAACCAACTAGCTATAGGACAGTACCATGGTACGGTAATTATTCTCAAAACATGAATTGTGGCGGGCATTCTCTTAACATTCTTGGGACCAATTTTGACTAAGCCTGCTGGGGCCAATTCTTCCTTAAATAAATGTTATAGTTTGGTGAGGCAAGTGACATGGTTGTATGCCCCATACAACACTATATAGACTCACATTATCAATAAATTTTTGACATCATCCTATGAGGCATGGCGGGAATTTCCTTAAGGCCACTTGGGCAGATTTAACGCAAATTCCATACTTGGACAAATTTCTCAATTTGGTCTAATCTGCCTAAAACACCCTTTTGGTAGGTCCATAACTTTTTCTCCATCCACTTCCAAGACAATTTGAAGACATGGTAAAGTATGAAGACCAATATACAAGACCCCCATGTGCTATGGGAATGTACTCTAACCCATAATTTAGGGCGGGCATCTTTCTAAGGATACTTAGCCATTTTTGCACCCATCGGTGAAAAACCCTATTTTGGCAAGCCTGTATCTTTCTCCTCAAGAAAGATTAAAGAAAATGAAAATAATTAATAGGTATCCAAACAAAATATATATAGGACGGTACCATGGTGCGGGCATTCTTCTCAAACCATGAATTGTGGCGGGCATTCTCTTAAGGCTGCTGGGACCATTTTTGACAAAGGCTGCTTCGGACTAATTCTTCCTTAAATATATGTTGTAGTTTGGTGAGGCAAGTGACATGGTTGTATGCTCCATACAACACTCTAGAGACTCACATTATCAATACATTTTTCACATCATCCTATGAGGCATGGTGGGCATTTCCTTAAGGCCACTTGGGCAGATTTAACACCAAGTCCATACGTGGACAAATTTCTCAATTTGGTCTAATTTGCCTAAAACAACCTTTTGGAAAGTCCATGACTTTTTATTCATCCACTTTGAAGACAATATGAAGACATGGTTATGTAGGACGTAGACCAATCTACAAGCACCGCATGTGCTGCGGGAATTTAATCTATCCCATAATTTAGGGCAGGCATCTTTCTGAGGCTACTTAGTGATTTTTGCATCCACTCGTGAACAACCCTATTTTGACAGGCCTGTATATTTCTCCTCAAGAAATATTAAACCAAACACAAATTATGAATAGGTATCCAAACCAACTAGCTATAGGATGGTGCCATGGTGCGGGAATTCTTCTCAAACCATGAATTGTGGCGGGTATTCTCTTAAGGATGTTGGGACCAATTTTGACTAAGGCTACTCAAGACCAATTCTTCCTTAAATATATGCTGTAGTTTTGTGAGGAAAGTGACATGGTTGTATGCTCCATACAACACTCTAGAGACTCACATTATCAATACATTTTTCACATCATCCTATGAGGCATGGAGGGCATTTCCTTAAGGAAACTTGGGCAGATTTACACCAATTCCATACTTAGACAAATTTCTCAATTTGGTCTAATCTACTTAAAATATACTTTTGGCAGGTCCATAACTTTTTCTTCATCCACTTCCAAGAGAAAATGAAGTAATGGTCAGGCAGGAAGAAGACCAATCTATAAGACCCCCATGTGCTGTGGGCATTTACTCTAACCAATAATTTAGGGTGGGCATATTTCTGAGGCTAATTATCCATTTTTGCATCCACCGGTGAAAAACCTTGTTTTGGCAGGCCTGTATCTTTCTCCTCAAGAAAGATTAAAGAAAAATCCAATCATGAACAGGTATCCAAACCAACTAGCTATAGGATGGTACCATGGTGTGGGAATTCTTATCAAACCATTAATTGTGGCGGGAATTCTCTTAAGGCTGCTGGGACCATTTTTTACTAAGGCTGTTGGGACCAATTCTTCCTTAAATATATGTTGTAGTTTGGTGAGGCAAGTGACATGGTTGTATGCTCCATACAACACTCTAGAGACTCACATTCTCAATATATTTTCACATCATCCTATGAGGCATCGTGGGCATTTCCTTAAGGCCACTTGGGTAGATTTAACACAGTCCATGCTTAGACAAATTTCTCAATTTGGTCTAATCTGCCTAAAACAAACTTTTGGAAGTTCCATAACTTTTTCTTCATCCTCTTCCAAGACAATCTGAAGACATGGTTAGGTAGGCCAAAGACCTATATACAAGACCCCCATGTGCTGTGGGCATTTACTCTAATCCATAATTTAGGGTGGGCATCTTTCTGAGGCTACTTAGATATTTTTGCATCCACTGGTGAAAAACCCTATTTTGGTAGGCCTATATCTTTCTCCTTAAGAATGATTAAAGAAAACTCAAATCATGAATAGGTAGCCAAACCAACTAGCTATAGGACGGTACCATGGTGCAGGAATTCTTCTCAAACCATGAATTGTGGTGGGTATTCTCTTAAGGCTGCTGGGACCAATTTTGACCACTTTTCTGAAAATTTTCCTCATGGAAAGGTTGATTTTGTATAGTTGGGTGGTCTCATTATTTTTTGCATGGTGACCTTGCTAATTTCGACATGGCAACTCGAGGTAAACTTTATTGTTGTAGTTTTTCTTCAAGAGTTTTTTTTTATCTTGGACACTTTAGGGTTTGGTATAACTTGGGAATTTGTAGGTATGGTTGCTGTTGGAGCGACAATTCATTCTTGTTCACGGGGTGGTGTCTTAGCTCTTTTGCTTTCACAACTAGAGTTGGCTCAAGTAAGTGATTTTCTTTTCCTTATGAGAATTGTAAATTGCAATGTGTAATGTTGAAATATCTTCTTTGGATTTTATGAATTTATCTATGAAAATGAGGTTTGTTGTTGTTATATTTTAACATTAGGATCTTTAACTGAGAGAACAACAAACACAACAATCAAACACAAGAGACAATGAACACAATATTTTTCCACGGGAAAATCATAAATGGAGAAAACCCCGCAACTTCCTCAGAGATAGAATCAACACCAAAAGTGAAACCCAAAAATAGTAAGATGATCTCCCGACAACAGTAACCTATTTCTTCCTTTCCCCAGTGTCTTTCTCTTCCTCAGCTATGCGCTACAACTGAGTTTGAGTGAGTGTGTGTTAAATAGAGAGGTTAGATCTCTATTTATACTAATTCTCGACTTGACTAAACCCAATTAGGGCCGACTTCACTAGGTGAGTCTAATAACCCTAGTGCCCCGGAACTGTGGGGATTTTAACCCTTAGATAATAGGAGGGTTACCCACCTTGACTTGACATGACTTGTTTCCATTATAGAAACTCCTAATAGGAACCTCGGGGCATGACATGACTCAAGTACATTACAAATACATCCCAGAATAAACATCGGATTACAATACATAAGAAATACAAGTGAATACATTCTGAAGTTACAATTACATCAACACTCCCTCTTAACTAGAAATTTATTCTCTCGACACAATTTATCGGCACAATTCTTCATCATCTTCACCTTCAATTCATCTCTATCTTCAAGTCACCTTCATCTTCAAGTCATCTTCACCTGGATCTGGGTCATCAACACTGGATCTGGGTCATCAACACTGGATCTGGATTATCCCTCGATTTGGATCATCATCTCTAGATATGGATCATCCCTCGATCTGGATCATCTTGCTGGATCATCATCACTGGATATTCACGGGTGCTATCTCATGATTCTTCTCGTCATAGGAATTTCTACAAAGCCAACCCTTTTTCATGCTGGTTGTAGGCCTAGCCTCTATGTAGGTCTTCTTCCAACACTTATATCTGACCCTAAGTCAGAATGGTCCACCCAACACTTATATCTGATCATGTAGGAACCAATCCTATAATCATATCAGAAAGGCACGACTAGCACTCACATCTGACCATGTGGGAACACCTCCCACAACCCTGTCAGAAAGGCCCAACACTCACATCCATCAACCAATGTCAGAAAGGCTCAGCACTTACACTCGGACATGCGAGGAACCAATCCTCCATGCCGAAAGGCTCTGGACTTACATCTGACAACCAATGTTAGAAAGGATCAACACTTATATTCGACCATGCAAGGAACCAATCCTTCATGTTGAAAGGGATCTGCACTTACATCTAACAACCAATGTCAGAAGGGCTTGCACTCACATTTGATCATGTATGAACCAATCCTATAGTCATATTAGAATGGCTCCCAGTCCCAGATTGAGCTACCTGGTAACTGACCAGGTGCCTCCATCCCAAGAATGGAATTAAACGCTTACTTTTGATCATGTAGGAACCAATCCTATAGTCACATCAGAATGGCTCAGCACTCACATCTGACATGGAAGGAACCAATCCTCTCACCATGATAAAATGGATCAGCCCTTACATCTGACCATGGAAGGAACCAATCCTCTCACCATGTCAGAATGGCTCTGGGTCTCATCATTTCCCCTTTGAGGAAACCTCAATCTGAAAAACACCAAGCTTCTCCCTGAAGTACTCAAACTTCACCCTAGCCAATGGCTTTGTCAACACATCAGCTATCTGTTCCTCCGTCGCAACATACAGGAGCTTCACTGGTCCCCTATGCACCATATCCCTGATATAGTGATACTTGATCTCGATATGCTTCGACTTGTCATGGAACACTGGATTCTCTGACAACTTCACGCAACTTTGGTTGTCACAATGTATACAAGTATCATCCATCTGGAGATGAAATAAATCAGATAGTAGCTTCCATAGCCATACTGCCTCACAACTAGCTGAACAAGCTATGACATACTCTGCTTCAGCTGTACTCAGTGCCACACAGGATTGCTTCCTACTAAACCAAGATATCACACCTGATCCCATACTGAAGCAACACCCTGAAGTTCTCTTCCTATTGATGGCACTGCCTGTCCAATCTGAATCAACATAACCCTCCAATTTAATCTTCTGATTCGCCTCATACTTGAGCCCATAATCAATTGTACCCCTTAGGTACCTCAGAATATGCTTTGCAGCAATCAAGCGAACATGTCTCAAATCTGTCAGAAACTGGCTCAAGGTGTTGATAGCAAAGCAAATGTATGGTCTCGTGTTCATTAGGTACATCAAGGACCCAATCATCTGACGATACATCGTAGCATCAACCATCTCTGATGAAGCATCACTCAATAACTTCAGGTTCGATGCCATGGGTGTGGTCATGGCCTTGCAATCCATCATCCCAAACCTCTTTAGGATCTCTACTACATACTTTCCTTGTTCGAGGGAGATTCCATTCACATTCTGCCACACCTCCATGCCTAGAAAATAATGCATCATACCCAAGCCCTTCATTTCGAACTCAACATCAAGCTTTCTCTTCGTATCAGCAATCAACCCATCCATACCTATTACAAACAGATCATCTACATACAGTAGGATCATCACTGGG
The DNA here is from genome assembly GCA_001517045.1 of Pseudotsuga menziesii. Taxonomy (NCBI): domain Eukaryota; kingdom Viridiplantae; phylum Streptophyta; class Pinopsida; order Pinales; family Pinaceae; genus Pseudotsuga; species Pseudotsuga menziesii. The sequence continues at coordinate 626,704 of LPNX010812966.1, read as the reverse complement.
TTTCCATCTTCAACCTTGTAGTAAAGGTTGGAATCTGCTTTACTCTTGGTGAATCCCAAACTGGATAGAAAGCTGTCAATTCTTTTGTACCATGTCCTGGGTGCCTGTTTCAAACTGTACAGGGATTTATTCAATCTGCACACATGAGACTCCCTGTCATGTGTCTCAAAACTAAGTGGCTATTCTACATACAGTTGTTGAGGGCCCGAAATTCGTAGGCAACAACAGTAAGGGATTCTCCCCAATCAACGTTCCCAACTAGCCTGTTGACTGTTTGGTATAGGGAATCCGTCCGGTTTGCGGTCCGGCTACCGTAGTTCAAAGTAACAAAAACAAAGGCTTTACCGGTTGCGGCCCGGTCCAACGTGTATTTTTGTATTTTTTGGCTTAGTTATGATGTGCAAGTGCCTAATTAACCATGCAAGATGATAAGATGCAAGGAGCAGTCACAATGTGATGCATAGGTTCTTACCTCTCGTCTTAGACTCAATAGCATCTAAATCACATACAACAAGAAAATAAATCTACTTACCTAATCTATCCTTAGGGAGCAAGATTATTATTCATTGGTGAGTAATAGATTTTGTACATGCATAATGAAAAGTTACAGATAGCTGACACTTCTTTCAAGACACATGAACAATTGCATATTTTTGAACAACCAGTTAGCCAATTGTTTTATGAACAACATTCATTACTCACAGTGGAAAACATCACAAAATATACTGACAAGCATTCACCAAGAACATAGGTTCAGGAAGTTAAACACTCTCACAGTTAATGAAACACAACTGAAAACAAAATAGTTCCCCTTCAACATTGTTCATTTAATCACATTGATACATTCCACATTTCGCTTTCTCCAGCACGCAAAAGTTGCAGTCTCTGATTGTAAAATGAAATAGTTCCTCTTACAAGCAAATGGTTTACAAATTCTTCCAGGGAAAAAGCCCTTTCTAAATTCTAACTTTCAAGTATTTAAACTACAGCGGCAGACCGTTTGAGCTGCCCCCCAAACGAATGACCTTTCAGCTCCCCAATGCTTCATATTCCTTTATCTTTTCTACACATGCTCATGAGTGGTTAAGTAACTGCCGAACCTTTCAGAACTGCTCCTTTGTCACCATTCATTTTGTCTTTTCTTTGGTTTGTCCATCTTACGATCCTGCTGGTTTCGGCTCCACCTTCACCAAACGGTCTGCCTCCCTTGACCAATCTCCGGAAAATACCTGCAATCAAACGACAAGCATCATTTGTGGGAAACGCATTTAAACCACAGCAGCAAACTAAACTGACTGGACGGCTAATCCACAGGAAATGGTCAGGTGCACCACCTTCATTTTACAAAAGCCGAAAATACTACCTCGTTATTCTATAGGCTTGTGATAACAAAACCGACGGCGAAAAATGGGAGGAAACCAACATCGGAAGCCAAATGGCTTTCCCGGCCGCAACGACGGAAGAGTCAATGCTACCAGCACGCGACGGGAGGGCGGGAAAAACTTTGAATCAGAAATCGGACGGCTTTCCCTTTCGGAAGCTCAATGACTTTGAGAGCCGCAACAACGGAAAGGAAGGCTAAAGACACGTGCGACCTATGAGCGGGAACAACTTTAAATCGAAAGTCGGAGCACTTTGCGCTTCGGAGGATTAACCGCTTTGGGAGCCGCAACGGCGGAAAAGAAATGACTACGGGCAAGCGATTAAAAGAACAATACACATCAGCAGTCAGAGCAATTCGACCTTCAGATGAAGAATCGATTTAGGAGCCGCAACAGTGGAAAATAAGACTGACGCATTAGACAGCGGACTGCTTTAGGCTTCGGAAGCTTAGTTGTTTTGGAGCCGCAATGGCGGAAGCTAAAGAAGACTACAGCCCCCGATCAAAAATGAAAAACTCTGAGTGCTTAGGGCTCTGAATTCCAGCAACGAAAAAGACTGCTTTTGAAACGGTGGCCCTTTGACAAGCAAATCAACTTAAAATCTGCGATCCAATACACTTAGAAACACAGGCAACCACTCGAGAACTAGGACGGGTGTTATGAACCTTCCATAATCATTCAAATCAAAGTGTGACCAAAAACAGATCACGGAGGACACGATTAACGACAAACGCTAAATCAAAAGGAGGGGCCCAAAATTTTAAGAAATTTAGGGAGAACGGTTGCAGTTGCAACAACACTTCCTCTTCCACTACACCTTTCAAGAAAGTAGTCTTGACATCCATTTGGTGTATCTTCCATTTCATCACTACAGCCAAAGCAAGTACTGATCTGATGGAAGTGTATCTGGCTAGAGGTGCAAAAGTTTCTTCATAGTCTATTCCTTCTTTCTAGGAAAAACCTCGAGCCATGAATCTTGACTTATATTTCTCTATGCTACCATCTGTAGCATTCTTGATCTTGCAGATCCATTTGGAAGTTACAACCGACTTCCCTTCTAGTATTTGGACAACATCCCAAACATCATTCTTCATGATCGATTGATACTCTTCGATCATAGCATCCTTACATTCTTTTCGTTCTGCCACTTCTTCATAATTGGAATGTTCTTCATTGATAAAGTCACATAGTAAAGCTACATATCCGGAGCAGGATCTGGTTCTCTTTCTTTCTCTGTGATTCTCTTCTGGAGCCCCATATCTTTCCGCACCTTGGATAATTTCTCATACCCAAGAAGGTTTCCTCTTGTGAATATTCTTCTCCTGAGGTGGATCTAAAGGTCTTTGTGGTTCTTCAAATTCTCGATCTTATTCTTGAGTTTCTTCATTCATGGTTGTATCATGAATTCTGGGTGCTTCTTCTTCATCAGGTTCTTCAGCAGGTCTCTTTCTAGCTTTGTTGTAAGCTGTGTCTTCATCAAATGTCACATCCCTGTTGATGTCGATCTTCTTGAATCCTATGAAATATATTCTGTAAGCCTTCAATATTTTAGAGTATCCCACAAATATACCCTTCTTTCCTGAAGGATCTAGTTTCATTCTCTTCTCTTTTGGAATGTGTATGTACACTAGACAACCGAATATTTCTGAGATGGTTGACTTATGGTTTCTTGCTGGAAAATACTTCTTCAAGTGTCTTATTCTTGAGTACTCTGTGTGGAGTACGGTTCTATACATACACCAATGTTCTGGCAGCTTCTGCCCATAGATGCATGGGAAGATCTTGATAATGAAGCATTGCTCTTGCAACTTCCATGATAGTTCTATTCTTCCTTTCTGCAACCCCATTCTGTTGTGGATTATATGGAGTGGATAACTCCCTCTTAATCCCTGATTCTTTGCATAAGTCTTTGAATTCATTTGATGTGAATTCTCCGCCATTATCTGATCAAAAGGTCTTGATCTTATTTTCTGTGTGGTTCTCGATCAAGGCTTTGAATTCCTTGAACTTTATGAAAACTTCATTTTTGTTCTTCATGAAGTAAATACATGTCTTCGTAGAAAATTCATCAATGAAAGAAACATAGTTTACATACCCTCTTAGTGAACTTGATGACATTGGTCCGCATACATTGGAGTGGATGATTTCCAAGATTCCTTTTTCCTTGCTCTCACTACTTGGAAATGTCTTCTTTGTATTCTTTCCTTTCGCACATCCTTTGCAGACCCCTTCATGTTTTGCTTGAATTTTTGGAATACCTTCAACAACTTTGCTTGCAAGTGGTAGTGCTTTGTAATGCACATGTGCAAGCCTTCTGTGCCAAAGTTCATTTGGCTCTACTATGTCATGGACCAAAGCTTGTTTTGGATAGCCCTTCAATTTGTATAATCCTCCTTCTTGTTCTCCAATCACTATTACATCATCAATAGTATTTCCTCTTGACCACATGAGGACTTGACCATCTACAAATGCAACCCTTACGCCTTTTGCATCTAGTGCCGATATGGATAGAAGATTCTTCTTTGGTTTGGTACAAACAAGACATCCTTCATTTTCATAGACTTTCCGAAGTCTAGCTTGTAGGAGGATTCACCACTACCTTTATGGGATATTGGTAGTCATCCCCAAGTTTCACCTTATGGGGTGAATTATGTTCGGATAGTTTCTCACAGGATTCCTTGAAACCTATCATGTGTTTGGAAGCCCCACTGACAATAAGCCAATCTTTGCTTCCATGAGTGACAGTTCCCATGAGAGTGGAGATCAGAACATATTCATCTTCACTTGAAGAGTCTTCACTTTCTTGTTTTACTCTCTTCCTGGGAGGATCATCATCCTTAGTAGTGTGAGCATGATGTCTTCTTTTGGAGTTCTTCTTCTTCTTGGATCCATTCTTATTCATGGGACAATTTCTAGTAAAGTGTCCTATTTCATCGCATGTATAGAATCTGAGTTTGGATGGAACCCTTCTTACAACATTATTTTTCTGATGAGAATGCTTACCTTGGTGAGGATGATTTTCCCTTCTTCCTTTCCTGGAGTGTACTATGAGAGCTTGATCTTCACTTCCCATCGTTTCTTCTCGAGCTGCCATCTGAGATTCTTCTTTTGAACATTCTTCCCACAGTCTACTGAACTTGGCTAACTTCTTCCTAGCACAAATTCCTTGGATGAAAGAATCCCATGACCTAGGGAGACGATTCAAGTTTGTCACCATAATTTATGCATTCTCCACTTCTTCATCTACTGCTTCTAGCTGTTCTTTGATCTGGGAGACCCTTGTGAAGTATGACTGGATGGTCTCCTCATTCTGGATCTTTACATTCTTCAACTGGTTCCTTAGAGTCATCTTTCGATTGATGTTCTTCCCTTCAAACAGTTTGGTTAGGGCATCAAACATGGCTTTAGGTGTCTTGAGGGAGGACACCTATGGTATGAGGTGATCCTTGATAGAATCAGCAATGATCCTCTTTTCCATAACCAAATTATTCTTATGTAAGGCCTTTTCCTCATCTCCCTCTGGAACTGGAACCTCCTCACTGATATAGGAGTCCAACTCATTTTCTTCCAAGACCAGGTAGATCCTATACTTCCAGGCTCAGAAGTTATTAACTCCCTTAATATTTTCATCAAGCTTGGTATGATGAGACATATTAACTTAAAACCTAAAATGGAAATACAAAAGATTTAGATCTTACCAGGTCAAGATGCCGTATCTAGATTTGGAGCTGAAATCCTGCAGTGCTGGTTCAGGAGCAGATTAGGGTTTTTCTTTTCCAGAGTTCTGTACAACCAAATGCTTTGAATTTGATCCCTAACTTCTATTTTGGGGAGGATATCAATCCATGCCTGGGCTCACTGAAAAATTCCACTTCTGTGAAAATCCCTAATTTTTGGCAGCAATGTCGGGTCCAAAACTAAAAAACCTCAAAATTGGATTCTGCTTTGACAGAAAGATGTACCCTATGGAGGAGAGTTATTCCACCCTTATTTTGCTGAAAATATGTGGAGAGAGATCCAAAACATAGGAATACCTAGTTCCTGCAGCTACACGGTGTCTTCTTCTTAGGTTAGCTCTGATACCATGTTAGATTTTTAACATTAAGCTAGCATAACATTAGGATATTCAATTGAGAGAACAACAAGCACATCAATCAAACACAAGAGAAAATGAACACAGTGTTTTTCCTCAGGGAAACCATAAATAGAGAAAACCCCAGAACTTCCTCAGAGATAGAATCAACACTAAAAGTGAAACCCAAAAATAGTAAGATGATCTCCCAATAGCAATAGCCTCTTTCTTCCTTGCCCCAATGTCTTTCTCTTCCTCATCTATGCGCTACAACTGAGTGTGAGTGAGTGTGTGTTAAATAGAGAGGATAGCTCTCTATTTATACTAATTCTTGACTTGATAAACCCAACTAGGGCCGACTTCACTAGGTGAGTCTAATAACCCTATTACCTTGGAACTGCGGGGACTTTAACCCTTAGACAATAGGAGGGTTACCCACCTTGACTTGACATGACTTGTTTACATTATAGAAACTCCCTATAGGAACCTCGGGGCATAACATGACTCAAGTACATTACAAATACATCCCGGAATAAACATCAGGTTACAATACATAAGAAAGACAAGTGAATACATTTTGAAGTTACAATTACATCAATAGTTGTTATGCATCCCCAAGTTCTATTTTTCATCCTTACATCCATGTGATATACAATGAGTAATGCTAATTGAATATATACATATGAACAACAACCACAAGCCCCATTATCATGATAAAGATTAGGGCCGAAACTCAATGTATGAAAATGGAAACCACTTGTAACTCAATAGCCAGTAAGATAATTGGTGGCTAATTCACTGAAACTTAATCTTTAAAAGGAAATGGGAACCTGCCCTTCAAATTTGATCCCTAGTGAGGAGCCTTTTTATAATGTCTCAGACCCCGAGGCTAATCCTCGAAATAGGATCTGAAACTGTTTACAGTCATAATAAAACATTAACAACTAGAGTGTGGTACTTCTACGACGGTTTACATATCTTTAAACAAACATCATGGAGAAAATTCACATGCTCGGTCTAGATGGAAACATGACATTTCCGGTTGTGAACTTGTGGGATGTGAAAATGATGTCTCAAGATGCTTCTGGTGGCTCATTTCTGACTGGGATCGACCACTTGTCCGTTTGTCAAGTTAGCAACGTGTCCTTTCCATTTGTGTTCGATCTGTGATCGAAGGCACCTTTCTGCATGGGCTCAAAGTCAGCAAAGGAGTTTATATATATCCTTTCCGTGCTCAGCTTTCTTCACAGCTTCCCCCTTGCTTCTGGCAGAAACAAGATGCTGTAGTGGCTTGTCATTCAATTACTCCTCACCACCTCAGAAAAGGTTGGCGGATAGGGTGCATGATAGCTATGACAAAGACCTTGGGCTCTTGATGATCCAGTACGAGCATTCTCTCCCACATAAAATAGGTGCATCTCTTAAAGTGGTGTACAATGTCTATTCCTCGATGGTTGGTGCTTCCCTGGTGTGAAAAACTAGGGCAATAGATAAGCTTGGAATCAAGCTCACAAACCAACAACACACCTAGAATAAAAAGCTTCTCAAACCAGATTTCCATTGCAAACATATCAAAATCCTTAGAACCTCTTGGTAGAATGATACCGCAACTTTTATTCTACACTAGCTCATCCTATGCACCTTAATGGCTCTGAAAGGTGGTGTTTATATAGGATTAGAAAATTGGATAAGGGGTTGACCTTTAAACATTTTCACACATTTCATTGTCGAGTATCCTGGTTGACCATATAGTTGAGGGCATATGGACTGGACGTGTTCTAGCCCTTTCTCTCCTATGACCATCGATACCAGAACCATTATTTCGCTATGTTTCCCCTACTACATGTGGTGATCAAATTCACTGTTCCACTTCTTATATTTTCATGATATCTTTCTGATTTCACACGCTAGCCATACTATTAATCTTCCACATTGATCTAGGAACAAAGAATCAATCTCATCAAAGAATAATCAACAAATATTCATGAAATGGTGTTAATCGGAACCAGAATGGTTTCCTCTCTGTATGTTCAATAAACAATGAATAGTTACAATAACAATGTCAAGTAATAGCTTGAATCCATGAGGAATTCAAATACCTAAGGAGGAAATTCGAATTCAATGAGTGAGTCTAGCTTAACTGACTCTAAACCATTGGTTCACACTCAGTTAACCACTTGACCAAAACCCCAATTGACTCACCAAACCCTAACTAAAGTCGGAGTGCAATAAATGACTGAATCTCAACTGAAGGAGATCAAACACATGTCACAGCAAGCCAACCATCAAGTGCTAGTGCTCCATGACTTCAATGAACCTTGAGGAGGTTAATTGAAGCTGAACTGATCATCGAAAGTTGGTGGAGGTGCCCCTATTGGCCCCAGATCATTAAACAATATTAAATAATCATTAAATAATATATTTAATGAGAGGAGGCACCTTAACTGACTGTTTGAACTGATTGTAACCACTAGTTAGCAATTAGGTGCATTAATATCACTCAGATCACCCCTGGAGTGCTCCAGTTAGCTTCCTTGACTGTAGGAGGAGGCTATGTTATCCTCCTTAACTGTAGGTAGGCGTGGGTGTGACTGGATGATGGCAATTAATGCTCCACTAATGTCAATTAATGTCAATTATACTTAGGATAGTGGTTTAACTAGGCCAATTTGACCAAAAAGAGTGTGTATGGTGGTAAATGTCTCCAACACATATGACGGGTATCCAGTTTTGGGCGAGATGGCACTGTCACGAGGATGATTCATCCTATGGGTGTATCACAAATGGCATCGAGGAAATCAATTAACTGTTGGGAAGGTAGATCGTACGTAAGGGCATCTTCTCCACTTAGATTTTTTTATAGTTTTTTTATGTTGCATAACCCTCATGTTTCTCCATGCACTTAGTATCGTAGATCTATTCATCTTTGTGATATAAGGCCTCGATACACCAAATATTCATACCCAAAACTCAACACTATCAACCTGCATAGCTTGGTTTGGGGAGATCAATATCAACCATTGATCTCTAAACTACCTTCATCGGGATCGCTCAACCATGAGAACTTGAAAATTATGCTAACCCTTTTTCATCTGAACAAGTGAGAAAATTTTGATCACGGAATGCTTCCAAACCGTTGATCTACCCAACATCTTGTTCCAACCGTAGATATTCATAGCCCCTACCACTTTTTGTGGATCGAATTCGTAACTTTATTCGCACTAGTTCAATCCACAGAATTGTTTGAGACTGCAGATCTATCTCTGCCTTCATCTCAACCATCCAATTTTCTTGTTGATTAACCCTTTTCATGATTTGAAAAAGTTTCTCCCTCCGAGCAGGTTCACTATGCGAAATGATTTAGGGTCGTTGATCTCACCTTGTGAAGATCTCGACTCTCCAACATTACACCCCTTTAACGGACTCCACAAATCTCAAAATTAAATCCTTCCTTGCATCTCCACTCCACGGAATCACTTTCCATCGTCGATCTTCACCATCCTGAATCTGAACCGTTGAAGTTTAACACACTTTACCCTTATTCCGCTGTTGCTTTTTTCAATATACAGAAAGACCTATCACCGTAGATCAAAACGCACTCTCCATCTGATGGCTCCATGGTGGGAAAACTTGCTAACCAGTTAACCTGAAAGGCGCTCCCGCAAAATTCCTCAAATAAGATCATTTTCAAACCTTTGGGAAGGAGACATAAATCAACATAAATCAACATTCAATGATGACGATGAAGATGATGATGATGATGTTGGTGGTGATGAGGATGATGAAGATGATGATGAGGTTGATGATGAAAATGATGATGATGACGATGATGAAGATGTTGATTAGGAAGAGGGAGATGATGATGATGATGACAACGACGATGATGATGACGATGATGTTGACAACGATGATGACGACGACAATGACGATGATGCTGATGATGATGATGATGATGACGACGACGACGACGATGACGACAACGACGACGACGATGATGACGATGACGACGATGACTAGGATGAGGATGATGATGACGAAAATGATGATGAAGATGATGATGATGACGATCATGATGATGACAATCATGATGATGAGGATGAGGATGAGGATGAGGATGAGGATGAGCACAATGAGGATGATGATGATGATGATGATGATGATGATGAAGATGTTGATGATGATGATGATGATGATGATGAAGATGATGAGGATGATGGTGGTGGTGATGAAGATGATGAACATGATGAATATGATGATGAGGGTGATGATGAAAATGATGATGGTGATGATGATGAAGATGCTGATTAGGAAGAAGATGATGATGATGATGATGAAGATGATGATGATCAATGATGGTGGTGGTGATGATGACAACAAAAACAACAACAATGATGATGATGAGGGAGAGGATGAGGATGACGATGATGAGGATGAGGATTATGAGGATGATGATGATGACTAGAATGAGTATGATGAAGATGATGATTAGGATGAGGATGATGATGATGATGAAGATGATGATGATGATGAAGATGAAGATGATCATGATGGTGATGGTGATGATGATGAATATGTTGATGAAGATGATGATGATGATGAACATGCGATGACAAGATATTTACCTTGGTCTTCAATAAATTGTTCTAAGATTTTCCAACATTATAATATAATGGTGTTGCGGCTGCAACTATCATCCCAATTTGTTTTTGACGTTTTAGGGCCCCCATACTCTTTTAATTTTTTAGAAGGATTTGAAAGTCTATATTTATCTCACAAAGAATTTGTTTCATGAATTAAGTTTTTACAAAATAAGCTTTCTTTTCTTTTACCTGATGTATCGGACGTACTCTTGAAAGTTCATCCGACTTATCAAAAGTGTAGTCCTATAGCCACCCAATTCTCTTTGTCAAGCGCTTCTAAAAATGTCTTCTGATACATCAGATGTACCTTGGTTTATGTTATCGAGAAACACTTGCCGATGCTCCCCGATGCTCAGTCCAAAGCCTTTCCAACACATCGGGTCTCCCTTGTCGTTTCCTTTTACGATCTCTGTGGAAGTTTTGTTATGGTTCTATCCACCATTTCGGCTAGTTGTTTCCGAGTGTTCCAAGAGTCTAGTGTTGCTTCTTGCTGATGCTTTAAATGCATAGTCCAATGCATATCCGATGTCTTCCCGAATTTTGGTCCAATGTCGGAGCAGTGTTAGTTTTTTTTCAGACCGATGGGACCACTAATTCTTTTACCCATCTCGACGTATTAGTTTTTAACTTCCCGATAGACATCGGGCCTATTCTTTCCATCCACCCAAGGCCTTTACATCCACTAGCAAGATCATTTTTGATATGTTTTTGGCACTAATGGGTTCCCGCCCGAGGCTATTCCTTATGCTCACCCGCATTAGAGCCTATAAAATCCCGTACGGGGTTTTTTCCACGGTTATTATTTCACGGTATTTTTATCCATTTGGAGCTACGGAGATGTTAGTGTTTGAGCGAGTTGTTAGGCAGTGGGGATCGCAGTTTTCTAGGTCATTTCAGCAATCCAGGTAGGATCTCATTACTTGTCCCATTTCTTCACGAGTTTTTAGAACAACTTGGTAGGGTTAGGTTTGTTTTCTTTTCCGCGGAGGGTATTTAAGCACTGTGGTCAGTTTATTTTGAAGCATTTTTTTGATTGGGTAGCCAAGGCCGTCATTTATTTTACCTACCCTAGCCATTGTAGGTCATATCCTACCATGGGTTTTGTTCTGACAGTCGAGGGTAGAGGGAGGGCAATGGGAAGACGAGCATTTCACCGTCTGCATCACTCCCCCGTTTCATTAATGAGAGTATGGAATTAATGCAATTGTTGGCCGATTGGAAGAGGCATTTTTTACAAAATGCCATGGGATGGATTTATAGTTAGGGTGAAAACCCTAGTTAACCATGATATTTTTCTTCCCATGGAATCTTCGAGTTGCTCCATTCTCGTCGACAATATTGATGTCGATATGCTCATAAATGTGTTTCCGTGGTGAGATGCTAAAGACCGATGCGACAGAGTCGATTCCTGTGAACCTTGTACATTCCGCCCCTAAAAAACTTTAAGCCTATTGTGTGTTTTCTTTTTCATGAGAGCAAGTTTAGGGTAGATGCAAAAAATTTAGTCATTATGCATCATGATGATTCAGTAAAGGAATTTCTGATTAAAATCGTTTTTTGGGTTTTAATGTAGAGTTTATCACATTGCAGTTATATGTTTGGAATAGACTGAATTTAACAATATTTTGTATGATCAAAATAGTCTTTTCATTCATAAATAAACATGCCTCAAAAACAAAAGAAGGTGCAAGCTGCAGACGAAGAACCGGAGATAGAGATCATAACTTGAGGGGAAGTTATATATGAAGATACCAAAGCGGTCATGGGGATCAAACCTGAGTACAAGTGGGGGGAAACCTACCAACTGATCACCAATGAAAGTGTCCCAGATGCAGGATTGGAAGACTTACCTATATATGCCAATATAGAGAGATCAACAATCATGAAAGTTGCCATGACTCTAGAACTTTTTCCATGTTCAGAAGTAATAGGTTGGATTCTTCCCAGGGCTGATGTAACAAAAATTATTTTGTCTAATAATAAAGGACATGATTATGCTGCTTATAGCCCATCTTATGTATCTAAGGCATATAAGCTACCCACACCCTAGACTTATCTAACTGAAAAATGGTTAAAGGACCTTAATCTAGATGTTTTGGACAATGTCAAAAGAATGATGGTTCACGGAAAGAATTTCCGTACAAGGCTGTCCAGGGAGTAAGAAACTGCAAATCTTCACACTTCCTATAGATTTATAGCATTGATGTTGAACATGATCTTTGGAAGAGAAAATTGAAATAATTTCATTCTGAGTTGGTTACCTGTAATCTTCTTTGTAGCCACTCAAGGAACAATTTTCAACTCGTCCAATATAGTGTCTAATAATTTATCCCCATGAATAAGTGCAACACTGGGAAGAGTCTTGCAAAAGAAATCAGAGTTCTATATGAGCTCATTTTTTACCCATTGTATTTTGTGCACACAGTCGTTCCCAGCTCTGAAGTGCAAATGGGATAAGGCCAAGTCTCCTGTTTATGATGCATATAAGTTGTTGTGGGCACACAAATATTTCAATCACTATAAGAGTATTTGTGAAGACTTCATAATGCCACTATACAGGTTGATATTCCTCGTTGAGTGTGATTGCATGTCAGAAGAAACCTTGAAGATTGTATAGGATAATGGGCATTATTACCTGACAGAGGAAGGTTTGTATCTGAGGATGTTTGGTGGATCGAGCGCCCCTTCTTTGTTGCCAAAATACGCTACAAATTATGATATTCACAAGGAAATAGTAAAGCAACTTTACATTGATGGAGTTATTAATTTCCTATTTGAACAGAAGAAGGCTGTATACCCTCAAATCCCATTTTACATAGGAAGTTATAGGTTCTCCAAGGTGAAGAGCGCACCAGAGTTTGTAAAGTATTTAGAGCACTTACATTTTGGAGAGATAAGTTTCCATAGGAATGATTCTGAGGATAAAATTTCTAATTATTGTGTTGCGGCAACAGTACATTTTGAGTACGCAAACTATTGGGACAAAGATGAAAAAAATATTCTGAAACACACAGAATATGACAGCTTTAGGGAGGAGATTTAAACAAAAGATAACTACAGTAGGTGGAAAGGGAAAATATATTGAGCAGCAGGAGAAGCAAGAGGAGGAAGTTATTAAGAAAAGAAAAGAGGAGGAACTCATATTATCACAAGAAGTAGAATAGTGGTTGGAAGCAGAAGAAGAAGAAAAAAGAAGATCCAAAGAAGAAGCCAAGAAAAATTCAGCAGAAGAAGAAACTGTGAAAAAGAATAAAGAAGAAGAGACTCAGAAAAGGAAACAATATCAGAAGAATATTTCTGAAATGAAGTAAACCTTAAAAAGGGAAAGAGATGAAGGTAAAAGTTTGAAGAGGAAGCATGAAGATATGCTCAGTAAGATTGAGAAGTAAAAGAAGCATGTCAAACTTTACAACCTAACAAGTATGCTCTAGTATTATCAGTGAACATCATTGAAGGAGATAAGAAATACCTTGAGAAGCAGGTCATGGAAGTAGTATAGAAAGCAGATACAACGAGGAAACGAGTAGAGGAGTTGGAAGCTCATAATATTTTACTTAAAGAACAACTGCAAGTGGAGAAGGAGAAATAGATGGACATCACTCCATTCTGGAATCTAGCCTTGATGTTGCAAAATGAGATAAATCATGTTTTGCTAAATCTTGCAAGGGAGATGTATAGGGTTAAACAAATTGAGGATAGATTGAAAGAGCTAAAACTTATCTCAACACAATTTCGGAAAAGATTATCGGATGTGGTAGAGCATGTAAAAAATTAGTTACTGTGGATAGAAACCCATTCAACCTTTCCAGCTAACATGCCTTAGAAATCTACAGGAAGTCTTAGGATGGAGGTAGCCATACTGAATTTCGGTTGTAGAAAAACGATCAGGTTAAACACTGCTATTGAGAAAACTATTGAAAAGTGTGTTGAATTTTACAAAGGCATACATCTGGTTCACAATCAGTGCATGATTATAACAGACTCCCAGGATCAAGTTTTTCCAGTTAGGGCAGAACATCTGAAGAATTTGCAAGAGAGGATGCAAAAGGGAAAATAAAGCATATCCAAGCTCGAAGTTATTAGTGAAGAAGACATCAAGATTTGGATTATAAAAGCATCAAGTCACAAACTCAAGTTGGAAAAATATTTGAGTCAGAGTACACCCAAGGTGAAAGAAATCGAATCCCAGCTGTCAAAGCACGTGGTGGCGGTTCATGTATTGGAACCTCTAGAGTATTAGGTCATCAGTGAACAAGCACAAGCTTGGGGCATTTTTGTCAAGACACCAACTGGCCCACTTAGTTTTGTCTTATTCACAACTGAGGATTATTTAATATTTTGTATTTATTGCTTTCTATGTGCATGCACTAGAGGAAAACATTTTGTAAAGGAAGAGTCAAGGAAGCCCAAAAGGTTGGCGGGCAACTTAGGAGTCATTTTGATTTGAATAAGTAGAGGTGAAGTAGATGTTAGAAAGGACTTTTCCATGCTATATTTTTGTGAAGTTTATTGTAAGAAGAACTACTTCCTTTTATAATAAATAAGCCATATTTTTTGCTGGATAAGGAGCTATGAAGTCTCAAATGCATGTTGTAGATTGGTTGAATGTCGAACTATTTATGTTTCAACTTATTCTACAAATTGTGAGATTGTTCTAACTTATGAATTACTTCCATGTTATGAATGATTTCCTGTTATTTTCATGAAACTTATGCATTATATTGAGTAATGAATGTTTTAACTAACAATGAGCTATCTCTTTGCTTATCTTTCTACATGCATTCATGTATTCTGAATTATGAACAACTATATGTAATATTATTTATGCATTTTTTTATAGTACATTACTCATTATTAAAAATAGTCTTGCTCCCGAGAAATAGGTTAGATAGAATTAGCTATCTTAGCATAGATGTTATTTATTTATGATTTAGAAGCAAAAGGGGTAATAAGACAAGAGGTAAGAACCTGTGCATCACATTGTGAACTCTTATATGTGTCTATCATTTGCACTTAGATTAGGAACTTGCATATCATAGATAATATAAAACAAAAAATACACTTAAACGGTTGATCGGGCCGCAACCGGTAAAGCAAGATTAAATAGTTACTTAACCTATGGTAGACGGACCGTAAATTAGATGGATTCCCCATACCAAACAATAACAAGCTAATTGGGAACATTTATTGGAGATAATCCCTACTGTTGTTACCTGGGATTTTCTAGGCCTCAACAGTTTTTGGCGCTAGAAGGAAGGCCACCAATGCATGATTGGGTGAGGAAATTCATTTTCTCGAGAACACTCCACTGGTTATAGTTCTGAATCTAGTTTCCCTACGAGACCTAGTCCTAAATTTTTTTTTACAGAGTATCTCTACCCTGTTGATAACAAGGTGGTTAATGATTTAATGAGAAACACAAGGGCGTATGCAAAGAATATTGGAGGATTGCTGATTATTCCTGCTTTTCCTAGAAGAGAGTTTCGTAAGAAGGACCGTCCTTATCGTGAGGGTTCAGTATTAGTGGAATACTTTGAAGAGTTGGTAGAAACCACCTTGCAAGAGATTGTACAACCTCTAAATCAGTTAGGACCAGAGTCCCCTCACTTCTCACCTTTCGGAACCCATGTCCAGTCTCCACCTCAATATCCACCTAGAATCATGGAAAATGTGAATGAAAATCAGCCTCCTCCACCACCTTCTTGGAGGGATAGATCCCCTCTAAACCTTACTCCTCTGTTACATGCCATGCCTCAGAATTTCGATAAGTTATAGCCCAAGTTTGAACCAAATGAAGGAATTTTTGTGGATGATCATTTGCAAATTTTTTACCTAGCTTTGGAAGGTTTCCAAGAAGCTGAGCATGAAGACGTAGTCTGCATATTGTTCCCACATACTCTCAAGGGTAAAGCAGCCTCATGGTATTTTTCACTACAGGAAAACTCAATCCCAAATTGGAACACCTTTGAGAGATTTTTTAGAAATAAGTATGGAACCGAGAGAACTACGACTGCTTTAATGAAAGAATTGCTTTCCCTCAGAAAGGAAAAGAAAGATAGGGTGCATAATTTCACCTAGAGGTTTGTTTCCAATCTGAATAACTTTGATGCAACTATAAAACCTAATGAGAACACCTTAATTGAATGTTACACTTCAGCTATGGGCCCCACTAGATATGTTTGTGAAAATATAAGTTAAGCTCACCTTAGTGGAAACATATGAGGAAGCTGAGAAACTGGAAGCTGAAATGGAGAGTATAGACCCATATCTTGCAAAATCAGAGGAAAAGACTTTTGGAAATAGAAATCCTTTGTTGTTAACTAAGCCTAAAGATGAGTGGTCACAAGAATTAGATGGTGTGGTAGAAATGGTGCAAAAACTTTCAAATAGAGTAAATGATCTGAAAAAGGAAAAAGAGGCCCGTAAGCAATACAAAACGTATTATAAAAAGAGAGATGAGAGTGGCCCATCCAAACCTCCCTCTCATAGTCCTTAGGCTATGAACTTAATTGAAGTGGGAATGGAAAATTTCTATACATTCTATCAGTAGCCTCACTTTGAAAAAAATTTCATACGGTGGATAAATTCTATGACTTTAGTTATGAATTAGTTACTAGATTCCAAGTTAACAAAAACTGTGGATGAAAAAGAGAAAAGCCATAAACCAATAGAGACGCAGGAAGATGACACTATGGTTTTATGGGATTGTGTATCCATGTTTAGTATAGAGGATGAAGGTCTCATTGAGGAAGAAGAAATATCAGAAACAAATGTTACAACAAGGAGTCAGGGCCCATTGAAAGAGGATAACACAATAGTTCCCAAAATAAAGAAAATTCAGGAAACCATTAAAAAGATTAAAAATAATACTTAGACCATTAATACTAGAGTTTGTCATCACGAGTAAGAATTCCAAGGTAGTTAGTATGTCTGTGAAGTCTGTAGAAAACAAAGTTGAGAATGTTAAGAAAAATTATATCGAGCATGAAATGGGATATGGCATTGTAGAAGATATTAAAAAGAATAAGGAAAACATCTCCTTGTTTGAAATGTGTAACCTACCCCAACAAAAGGAAAAGCTATTGAAAGCACTTGAGACACCTATAACAAAACCCCGGAATGATAACCAAGATGAGGAAGAGATTGGTGAAGCGAGTATAGGAGGAGAGTCTAAATATAGAACTCCAACGTTCCTACTCACTTTTGAAATTTTTAATTTCAATGTACATAACTATTTGGTGGACTCTGGAGCATCAGTGAATGTCATGTGACTTTCAGTTTGCAAGCAAATAAATGGTCAAACCAAGCCAACAATAGGTCAAGTTGTCCAATTGGATAGGATTGCAGTGAAAGTGGTAGGAGAAATGGAGGATGTCCTCATACGTTTGTCAGTAGATGAGAGAGTTTGCTAGTATATAGACATTGTGTTAGCAAATATCCCATATGCATATGGGATGGTTTGAGTAAGGATTGGTCAAAAAAATTATATGGTTATTTTGCCTCATATTGGTTACATTTGTGGTTTCCCTACAAAGGTTTTCAAAATCAGATAAAAGTGTTGAGGGAGCCTTAGATGAGACACAACGTAACATAGTTCGAGGGGAAGAATGAATGAGTTAACTCTGTTTTGGGGAACCATTTTTTTGAGCTTAAACCAAGAAATTATCAAGCTGAAGAAGCCAATGACACATAAGATATCCATCCCGATATCCTTCAGTTTTCGTAGGATGATAATATTGATTGTAATATAGTAAAGTTAGTCTCAGATGTAGATAGTAGTTCTAATTCAGTAGGGATAGAGAATAAATTTTGGATTATTTATTTTGATGGTTCCAAAACCATGGAAGGGTCAGGAGATGGCTGTGTACTGATGGATCCCCAAATAAATAATAAATATTTCCTCTCCTGTAGATTAGAATTTGAGTGTACTAATAACACAGCCGAGTACAAAGCATTAGTCCATTGACTAAAAAAGGAAATGGAATTTAAAGTAAAAAATCTAAAAGTGTATGGAGATTCTGAAATCCTTGTTAAACAAGTCCGAAACACAATTCATTGCATATCACCACATCTGAAGGCTTATCAAAATGAAGTATGATATTTACTAACAAACTTTGATGCATTCAATATCACTTCAATTCCTAGGTTAAAAAATGCAACAGCTGACTTGTTAGCTACTTCAGCTGCAAGACTGGTACCCATGGATAACAGATTTTCAATTGAATTTCTTTTCAGGCCCTTCGTTCCAGACAATATAACCAATCTGAGGGTATTTGATGATGATCAAGAAATCTTGGAATGTCTAATGAGTGATGAAACCTTCAAAGGAGCCTTAATAGATGATGAAGACCATGAAGCCAACATTCAGAATGGAAATTTCATTCTTAAAGGAGTCATTATGTTGGAACATATGTTTGATCTAGACAACAAGTTTAGAAGACCAACAAATGTCAAGACACACAACCCATCTTTGCAATTCAAACTAATTAATCTAGGGTCAGAGGCTGATCCCAAATATGTCAACCTAGGGAAGTGTTGTTCACCCGGGGAAAGGAGAAAATTTATCAGCTTGTTCAGGAAATACAAAGATGTCTTTGCTTGGACATATGAAGACCTCAAAACCTATGACACCAAAATTATACAACATGTCATTCCAATCAAAGCTAGAGTCAAACCTTTCCATCAGTCTTCGAGGAAGATGCACCCCAAACTAGAACCTCTAATTCAAAGAGAGGTGAAGAAGATTCTTGATCTTAAGATCAGATTGAAGGTTAGACATTTACAATGGGTTTCAAATTTGGTGCCCGTACGAAAGAAGTATGGAGAGATCAGACTCTGTGTTGATTTCATAACTTTAAATCGTGCATCTGATAAAGAGAATTACCCTATCCCACCGATGGAACAGATATTACAAATGGTCTCAGGCTCTGTGCTGTTTTCTCTATTAGACGTATTCTCAGGCTATAACCAAGTGTTAGTAGCAGAAGAAGACAGACTAAAGACCACTTTCAGAACCAAGTGGGGAATTTTTGCATATAGAAGAATTCCCTTTGGACTCATTAACGTTGGAGAAAATTTCCAAAGGGATATGGATATAGCTTTCTGTGGTATGATTGGTAGAAATGTAGTGGTTTATTTGGATGATGTCATGATATTATCTATGTTACAGCTTATTTTTCCACACATGGTGGTTCACACCGTTATGGACTTCCCTACCCCTTTGCAGACTCTTTAGACCCCATGGACCATTTTTGTACCTTTGATGTTTCCAAGATCATCCCTAAAAACATGTCTTATTTGATATAAGCGACTTTTAAACCCATTCTCGCGTATATACATGGATTTGACCCTTAAACCCATGTACATTGGGATGTGTGCAAAAGGCCAAATAGTTTTGGAGTTTTCCTTGATGTGGATCCAAATCACTTGTCTCTTGGCCTTCCATATGCCTTGAGATTGTTCAGATTTGACTTTCCATTACCCCATTGAAGCACTATATAAGGAACCCTTTGGATACATTGAAGAAGGAGGGATTAAAGAGCAAGAGAACTATAGTCCATTGTTGCCAGATCTTATACTTGAGTCTGCATCCCTTTGTCCCTTGGAGAACTTTGTGTTATTCCCAAGCTTACATTTTCTTGTGAGCTTGATATCGAGAGATGGAGGATTGAAGTGGTGGAGGACTCAGTTTCTCTGATTCGCAGACGTGCCGACATAGGTTGTCACTATTGTAATCTCTATTTTGTATTAATAGAAATATCTTTTCTTGTCCAATAATGTGTATTTAAATGAGTATTGAAACCATGGATGCTTTTAAATGCTTATATGTTATTTATTATATATGGTAGAGTAGGTCTAACACAATTATATATAGCATGCTTGTCTTGTTTTTTTAATGTTGAGATAGAAAATTACTTATACAAGCGAGAGTGGAAAAACTCAATGGGGATCTACATCAACCGTGCAGAATAAGGTATGTATCGAGATCCTTTAGTGTTAGATATTTGGTTTCTCTTGCATATAGGAAAGGATTGATTTCTGGGGTTACTCTATCTATTGTGGTACCCCAAGCCATAGGAATTTTTCTCTGTAACAGAATTGGCGACCATATTGGGAAGTTCCTAGTCATTTCCTTTGGGGGTTTTTATTAGCCTTCCATGTTCTTGAATTGCCCTGATTTCTCTGTTTTTGAGTCAGGTCTAGGGGCATGTATGTCT
Source organism: Pseudotsuga menziesii (assembly GCA_001517045.1). Lineage (NCBI taxonomy): Eukaryota > Viridiplantae > Streptophyta > Pinopsida > Pinales > Pinaceae > Pseudotsuga > Pseudotsuga menziesii. The sequence continues at coordinate 606,393 of LPNX010812966.1, read as the reverse complement.
GGTAGTGTCTGATAGGAGTAAAGTCTATCTTATCTTGTCTATTTTACCTTCTTTTTATCTCTTTTTATTCCTATACGTGAGTTTTTGCTTCACAATTGCGTGTACATGCAGGTTTTACTGGGATTTTCGTGTATATACGTGGGTTTTCTACACACAGTCGTGTATACAATGAGTTTTGTTTTTTAGAGGAATATTAAGTGTTGCTGGGTGAGTTTTGATGATTTCTGAGTCTCCTTAGATGTTTCTAGAGTCTGTATACACCTCTATTTCTGACCAGAGATGTCTTTTAGTTAGATTTTTTTTTAAATGTTCTTGTCATTGCATTTTCTATTTTTTGTTTTGGGATTAGTGCATTAGGTCTCTTTTACCTTGGTGCTTTGATTGGGTGCTATTTGATAGTGCTTGCAGAGTCTGGGGTGGTAGATTCATTTGTTTGCTTCATTAACTCATTTTAATTCAAAAAATACAAAAATATTTGTTTTTTGCAACATGATGCATTTTTGCATTTTGCATCTTGCATGGTACTTACACTAGGTTTGCTTGGAATAGTATTAGTTAGATTTTCATATAGGAATGAATACATTTTTCATTTGAAGGAGAATTTTGCATTTCATGTAGTAGCATTCCCCGTTTTCCATTTGACACAATGAATTTGCATTGATTGTTAGGTGTGCATTTTACTTCTTGTTGCGTTATAACACCATTAGTTGCATGATCATTTACCCTTTTGAGTAATACNAAATTCTCCAAGACCACTAAACAACAACATGTATGTGTCTGTCCAGGTGAGAGTGTGAAATTCCTTGGTATAATTAGTGTTTCTTAGGATCCTCCTCTTACATGGGAGTTAAGCACAAGGCAGTGTGAGCGGTTATTACATGGGATGACCCCTAGTCATAACTGAGCAGCAGTGGTGATATTTCCAGGATTGTATTCGTTTCTGGGGGTTCTTTTGAGAGTTTCAAGATTTGCTACCCTGCCCATACGGTCAATACCGCCTGCGACTATCCTCCTGAGCATTGATTATATTGAGGTTACCTTAGTTGCCTTACCTAGGTTATCAAGGGGGTACTTCGCAGAGGTTATTTTGTAGGTGTCCCAGCCAGGTTGGTGTCGGACAGCACAGTCCCTATATGCATTGAAGCTAAGGGCCATCATAATTTGTTACGAACCTCCACTTGTTGTGTATGGGAGTCTCAATCCTATCCTAGGCGAGACATACCTGATTCATTCGAGAGGTTACATATCCTACCCTTGATATCTTGTGATTTGGCTTTACATTATATAGGTGTATGCTATGTGCATGCTAGTTTGCCTAGGGTTTGCATAATTAGATAGAGTCTTTTTCATTTTTTGAGTCATTGTGGATTCGGGTGTGGCACTTCTCCATTCTCACTGTTTAGCAGGACTTCTTCCTTCCACATCCCCTCTTCCTTTGGGAGAGAGAAATAGACTATCCGTGCGGACTACTTATCACATTAATTCACACACGATGGGAGATCACAAGGATTAGATTCCTGAGATGTCCTCTCCACCTCAAGAGGTTGGGGAGGAAGATCCTATTCCTATATATGATCCTTCACCTGATATACCTTCACATTTCGGTTATGATCCCTCATTCACCGGTCGTCGGTACTAGTTGCTGGGCGACGAGACTCACCATGAACCCACAAGCACTAGTCATGTTAGTTATGGCATGTCTGATATCCCTGCACATGATCCGACACATCATGCCGAGTAAGAAATTGAACCTAGCACTACACCTAGGGGCATTCCCATTCCTTTTCGTGCGGAGAGATTTGGGAGCACTAGTCACATTGCACCTTCCATCCTGGCGGTGGAAGCTACCTCACATGTTCATCCTAGGCCTAATACTAGTAGTCATATACAGATACCAGAATCGAGACAAGTGACCATAGGGAATACCACTTATATCCCTTCACATGTCCCTTTGTCCTCTATTCCTACTCCTTCGAACGCATTCTTGACAACCCTTCCTCCCCCAAATTCACGTGGTCCTTCGGGTCAGAACATTGCTACTAGTCATGTTCGTACTGGGACTACTCGTATAGTAGTTTCTTAGGGTTAGGAATATCCTGTTGTCTCAGGAGGTTACATTCTTATTTCTGGATCGTCTTACGGTCCATCGCATGGCATTCCTCATATCCCTACTTATGGAGCTTCTTATGGGATATCCCATGGGACATCTTATGGAAATTCTCATGCACCATATTATGGTCCACAATATGGACAAATTTATCAACCTTATGGGTACAGGTATCAAAAACCCACTTACTCCTCTAATTATGGCTTTGTAGCACCACCTAATCAAGGTTCACCACAATAATGCTTCCATGCAGCCCTATACATGTCAAACAGGAGGAGGATATTATGGCCAAGGCCATGGTATTTACAATATTCAACCTTATATGAACCAAAACTATTAGGGAGCATGGCATAGACTGGCTCAACCTAGGATCCCTTTCCTCACAATGTTAAATTTACCTGACTTATCGAGACTAATGAATGATACGGTATCTTATTACCTGGCTTGGTTGGCTGTCCCTACCAAGCTTCCCTCGGACATTCCCAAATTCAAGGGAAAACTAAGAGAAGATCCTAGTGAACATGTCACTACCTTTCACCTTTGGTGCTCATCCAACTCTTTACACGATGATTTTATCTGTTTGAGGCTATTTCAACGCACCCTCATAGGGCCTGCAGCAAAATGGTACATAGAGTTACCAAAGGGGGCATTCGTTTTGTTTGATGACCTTGCTATGACTTTCCTCAACCACTTCCAGCTACCAGTGCGTTACGACATTGGTATGGAGCTCTTGTCAAAATTTTGGTAGGACAAGGCCACACATATCTCAGACCATATCCAATTATGGTGTAGATGGAAGAGGTTGATTAAAGCTTTCATACCACCAGAGTTTCTCCTTGAGTGGTTCCTTAAATCGTTGCTACCTTATATCGCGAAGGATGTTTCTACATCCGAAGTCCAAAACGAGGAACAAGTAATTTTTAGGGCACATGAACTGGATTTGATTTATGCTCAATCTGGTCTATTATATGAGATCATACCTAATGCTCTGTGTTCTAGTTTCTATCCTAAGATAAAACGTAGACCACATGCGGATGGTATTGTGGGATGTACAAGTGCCAACCCTGCGGACTCGATTACGAAAAAAGTGAGTCAATTGTCTATTAACCAATCCGCGTCAGGACAAGCTATGGATTTGTCTCAACCCACCCAAATGTTGAGTGTACTCTTCGTGTAATCGTCGGACCAGAAGGGAAACCAACAGCCCGGAAGGAATAGGAAAAAGGGTAAAAACAATCGTAAGGGTGGGAACAAGAACGGAAATTCCAATTTAATGACAAGAATGAACGTAATGCTGGGGGGGACAAGCAGTCTAAACATAAAGTTAAGTTTCCTTGAAAGTTGTGTAAGGATGACCACCTCACTCACTTGTGCCCTCATTTGGAAGACGCCTTGAGATTCATAGCATAGGGCCCAGCTGTGCTGACCAATCCTTTACCCCATAATCAAAATATGAACTCAAGGACCCGTGAGGCTCATTTTGCATCGAGTGGAGATCAAGATCCACCAGAAGCTAGTATTGGTCATGGTTGCATCAATATGGTGCATGCTACTAAGGTTGTGACTCGTGCAAAAGACTATGGTTCGTTGCAACTAGACCTTGGGAAAGAACCTCCTCCTACCGAGAGTATTTTGTGTATTGAAAATCCTACGAATAAACCTGAGAGTGTACCTTGCATTCCTAAGGGAGTCTTAAAGCGTTCAGGGCACAATAATAATGCCCGAGCTGCCCAAAACTATTATGTTGTCAAGGATTTGGGCCACACTCCTTGTGTGATGTCTGCGCTTGAAGTTCTTCAAAGTTTTTCGTTGCAAAGGAAAGCTTTGATTTCTACTCTTGGGGTGAATGATGATAACTATTCTTTCGTCATCAAATTTGAAACCATGGGACTACAACCTCGCTTTCCTTATTAAGTGTCTCTCTTGATTCATGTGGAATGTCTTAATATGACCATCAAATGCATCGTGATTGATGAAGGTGCTGTTGATTCTGTGATTTCTTTGTCATGTTGGAAGGGTTTGGGTTATCCTGATTTTTCTAAATCCACTACCATGTTGATTTCCTTTGATGGTAGATCATTTCAGCTGCATGTAATTCTTCCTTCTCTTAAGGTCCGTTTGGGAGGCAAGACCGTCGCGATCGAGGTTGAGGTGATTAATGTGCCCCTTGACTATAATCTTTTACTGGGTTGAAATTGGATGTATAGTATGCAACCCGTAGCCTCTTCTCTATTTCGAGTTGTATGCTTTCCATTTAATGGGAAGATTGTTACAATTGATCAAACATCATTCACAAATCCGAGCGTCAGTGCATCATCGGGAGCTTCGATCCTGATTATCGATCACTCTTAGCTGGAAACTAGGAGTGTGGGTGTAGGTATGTATCCATCCTTTATGGGGACATTTAGTTGTCTTGCACCCGTCCTTATGATTGGATCTAGTTTCGGTGGGGCTTTATCTTCATTGAATTCTGTGCCTTTTCTCACTTCCCATATGGAAGATCCTCGGATTCTTCCTACACCAAGTCTTTTGAACGGACCTATCGAAACAGACGTGTCGTTTCCTGCAGCTATGATTGCATACCAAGAAAATATTGATTGTGTTGCAGAGCCTAGTCCTTCCTCTTCACGGACAGAGGAGGAGGACCTGTATGTACTGCCTGCATGGGCAGTTGAGTCCTCTCATGCACATGACTTCCTTGATAGTGTTTTTCCGTTAGATGAAGCTATTATTGAGGCTATGTCTGGAGTTGAGCCACCTTGGGAAGAGTTACATCATATATCTTATTTTCTTCCTGAGCTTGACCGTTTGGAGCATGAGGACTTTAGGGAGAAGATTGGTAGTCACGTGGTTCCATTAAGCTCTCCTAGTTAGATGGCTGATGGGAACATGGTGAATATATCACCTACGATTGCTATCAATATCTCTCATGATCCTGGCAAAATTGATAATGTCCATATTAGGGTAGAGTGTTCCCATGCTGAGATTCTGGAGTATACCAAGCTGTTCAAAGAATTTCGTGATGTATTTTCTTGGTCATACGAGGAAATTCTAGGTATCAACCCTCGTATTGTTGAACATGAAATTAAAACTTATCCCAATGCCAAACCTGTTTGACAATGTTTTCGTATGGTGAATCCTAGAAAAGCACCCGCGATTAAGGATGAGATAGAAAAGTTGTAGAAAGTCGTCTTTATCTATCCTGTTCCCTTGACAGAGTGGGTTTCAAACCCCATTCCGGTTGATAAAAAATAGGAATCGATCCGTATATGTATTGATTTTCGTGACTTAAATCGTGGATGTCCTAAGGATAATTTTCCCACACCATTTATTGACCAGATTTTGGATGAATGTGAGGGAAGTGAGGTATTTTATTTCATGGACGGATTTTCTGGATATTATCATATTCAAATTAAACCCGAGGATCAACACAAAACCACATTTATTTGTCCTTGGGGTACATTTGCATATCGAAAGATTCCTTTCGGTCTTAAAAACACTCGAGCCACATTTCACGGGGCTATGACCTTGATTTTTCACGATCTCAAATCGATTATTGAAGTATTTTTGGATGACCTAGCTGGTCACTCTTGGCTGAGAGTGCGTCATTCCTACCATTTGAAATTATTATTCGAAAGGTGCCGCCACTACCAGGTTAGGTTAAATCCTCATAAGTGCATCTTTTGCATGAATTCAGGTCACTTGCTAGGATTCATTGTTTCCAAGGAGGGTATAAGAGTCAATCCCTTAAAGGTTGAGGCAATACTTCAATTGTCTCCCCCGAGAAATATTAGACATCTTCAATGTTTGCAAGGCATGGAAAACTTCTTACGGAGATTCGTGGTTAACTTTACCATTTGAATAAAGGATTTATGTGTCTTTTGAAGAAGGACACTACCTTTTGCTGGGATGAGCGAGCCCAGGAATCCTTTGATGCTCTTCAACGAGCCTTAGCATCGGCCCCCGTGCTTAGTCCACCCGACTATAGCCGTGACTTTTTGATTTATGTGGTCGCGTCCATGGAGGTGATTGGTATGGTTTTGGTTCAAGAGGATGAGGAGCTCTGTGAGCATGCCATATACTATTTGAGCCAGAATCTTATAGATGTGAAGATCCATTATTCCCATGTGGAGAAACTTGCCTTAGGTACCGTTCATGCGGTTTTGAGATTGAGGCACTACATTCTTCTTCGCTAGACCTTGGTGGTAGCTCATGTCAATCCATTTTAGTTCGTCCTCAATATAAGGAAGATCGAGGGAAAGTATAATAAATGGATTGTTATTTTGCAAGAATTCGATCTCGAAATTGTTTTAGTGAAATTGAAGAAATCGTTAATTTTTGTGGAGCTAATTTCTGATTTCCCAAGTGAGGAGGAGGAGGTTTATGAAGATACGTTTGTCGATGAGCATATCTTTCTCATATCAACTTTGGATCCATGGTATGGGGATATTATCATATATTTACAAACATTGAAGGTCCCTACTCACCTCTCATGGGATGAGTGACGATGATTACGTCATGTATCTAAGAACTACCTTATAGTGGATAATACGTTGTACCGCCATGGGGTAGATTCCATTTTATGTCATTGTTTAACCCATGAGGAGGCTGAGGTTGTGCTGAATGATTTCCATGGAGGGGCATGTGGTGGTCATTTATTTGGGCTTTCTACAGCCCAAAAAATATTGAGAGCGGTATATTTTTGGCCGTCGATATTTAAAGATTGTGTTAATGCGGTCAAGAAGTGTCACCCTTGCCAGGTGTTTGCACACAATATGCGCTCACATCTTGCCCCATTACATCCAATTATCACCGCCGGTCCCTTCACGAAGTGGGGGCTTGACTTCATGGATTGCAACCCAGGTTCAGCAGGGGGGCATCATCATATTATAGTTGCTGTTGATTAGTTCACGAAATGGGATGAGGCTATGCCCACGATTAAATCCAACGGTGAGACGGCTGCGCATTTCGTATTCAACTAGATTATTACTTGATTCGATATTCCGAAAGAGCTTGTCACTAACCATGGTATGCACTTTCAGAATCAAATGATGGAAGAAATGGCCTCAAAGCTAGGGTATAAGTAGGAGCACTCCTCTTCTTATTACCCTTAGGTGAATGGACAGGTTGAAGCAGTGAACAAATCACTTAAGTCCATTCTCCAACGAACCATCACACAAAGGAAAACGAATTAGCATATAATGTTATATCCTGCTTTGTGGGCATATAGAACTGCGGTTAAGACTGCCATCGGCTTTTCTCCGTATCAGCTCGTACATGGGGTGGAGTCTGTCTTGCCGGTTGAATGCAAAATTCATTCTTTGAAACTAGCTATAGAGCTTTTACCATACACTTTCGCATTGGAGGAATGTTTGGTCCACTTAAAGCAGCTTGATGAGCAGCGCCGAGATGCTTTAGTGTCTCTAGAGGAGAATAAATGTCGCTTTAAGGTCCAGTATGATAAGCCTGTCTATCCAAGGAAGTTTAGTGAAGAAGATTTGGTCCTTTTATGGGATCAAGCTAAAGAACCCTTGGGGGTAGGGAAGTTTAATCCCGTTTGGCATGGTCCTTACGTGGTCAAACATGTGTTAGAGAAGGGCACCTATGAGCTGGTAGATTATGAAGGGACAGCCTTGGTGGAGCCTGGAAATGGGCTCTATCTTAAAAAATACTATGCATGATCTTCAGCCAGGGCTGATTGTTGTATATTATTGTACAATTTTTTTTCATAGTTTGGTTTTCTTATGGTGACCAGGTTTGTTGATTAGCTTTCGTTTCTTATGGCAGATGTCAATGGAGTTTTCCATTTACATAGGATTCGCTGATGGTGCTAGTCGCCATACTCAACCCTCAGCCTCTGCTGCTTGGGTGATTTATACTCCTATGGGTTAGGTATTGTCTTCAGGAGGTGTATGTTTACGGCCTTCTTCAAACAATGTTGCTAAGTATAGTGCCTTTATTGAGTTATTACGGGATGCCAGTTCACATGGTGTTCTCTCTCTTGAGGTACTTCTTGATTCGCAGTTAGTAGTGTCACATATGAATGGCTTGTATCATGTTAGGGATCCGACATTATTACAAATATTCTTACGTGTGAGATTGTTAGAACGACAATTTGACAACATAACATACATACATGTTTCATGAATTTATAAACAAGTTGCTGACTCATATGCTAACTATGTGTTAGATTGACATTTTTTTCATGGACTATCAGCACATCACAAACATACATTTTTACACACATGTAAATAAATAAAATCGATCATCATAAAAGTTTTTCATTAAACATCCAAAATTTGACGTCATAATACATAAGTGTCATAATACAAAAATGGGGCTTCTGAACCACCAAAATATAATACACGGTAGTACAAAAATGAATCACTCTCAGGTATCTAAGCATGTGGAGGAGGAGGGGGGTTCTGATCATGGTAGCACAACATGGCTCTAGCTAGTCATCAGAATAACCAAACCCATGCTCGTGGTACCCCAACCACCCGACGTTGCATGACCTCAGGCAAGTCCTAGACTTGCGCCATGGATACTTTGTGTGTCAGCCGTACAAAGTTTGTGTGGATGCTCTGGAGCGTATCCTCCGCATCCACACCCATGATATCATCTCCTCTTCCCCTCTATCTATGACGAGGGAATCCATCAGGCCGTCGTGGTCCAACATCTGCATACATATGACAGATTATCACTATGTGTCGTCACTCAAAAACATGTCTTTTGAGTCTATATACCAAAAACACAAAAAAATTTAATAATTCAAAAAAATTAAAAAGAGGGTTGGGATTCGTTACCAATGTCACCATATGTTGATCCTGGTGATAGGGGCATGTTGGGATCTCCTCAAAAATCTATCCCTGCATAAGGGTAATCATCGATGGCAATAATATGCCGCCGCCACCATGGAAAGAAATCAGCTGGGTAGGGGTTGGACACCCTACTTCCACCCAATCTGCGCATAGCATCTACCCAACGTTGTTGGGCTGGATCTTGAACCTCATGAGGAGGAATGTCAACTCTACGGCTGAGCCCCGGAACACGCTTGAAGAAGAACATGCTCAATATACTGCCTAAACCAAAGTTTCGTACCCTGCCCATCTTGCAGTCACTGAGTTGTTGCTTCATGTTAATCAATAGCGCAGTACTCCAATCGTAGATTGTGGGTTTCATGCACTCCACTGCATAGAACATCAATGGCCGCGAGGCCTGGTGGAGTGAGGCTAGCCTTGCTATCCTATCGAGTGCCAGTAGTATCACCTTCAGGTCTAGTACTTGAATGGATTTTGTCAGGATCTGACTACCAACCTTCTCCGTGTCCAAAAAATAGTATATTGCAATATACTCATCAATGGTGAGGCCACCTCCAGGACTGCGAGAGCGTAGGTTCACCACCTCTCCTCGTCGGGACAATCCTATAATGAAATATATGTCCCCCACCTCTATAGTGAGTGACATCCCGTCGATATGGAAAGACTTTGAGTCAAGATCGGAGTAGTCTACTAGAATCTGCAACAGTCTTGGTTTGGCCCTTAGGCTACCAAGACACCAAAAATTGTATATCGCACATGCATGAAGAGCTTGTTGAGCCATCAAATCACCCCGTACAGCCTCTTCTACGTCTCCATGTTCCCTCTCCCTCCATTCTAGTACCATCTTGCACATTAAAAATATTTTTTTGGTCATTATTTCACCTAAAAAATCATGTGAACGGCCGCATATGCGACTGTTTGCAAAACAACAGCATATGTACACGGATTTGGGCGGTTTTTCCACTTATAGCCAGCCCTATATGCGAAAAAAACCTTGATTTCCATGTGGTCCAAGAAGACTAATCTGGATTGGTCTAAAACTAAAAAATCGACCATGGAAATTGATAAAATTTACATGAAAATGGAAGAGGAGGACATGAGGAGTTACCTAGAACAAGCGGTGTTGAATTTCTCCGGATGAAGCTCCCATAATTCACATTTGAAGTTCTGAGCTCAAATGGGTAAAAAGTTTCAAATGATATGTAATTTTTGAATTTTTTACTATTTATAGATTTTTTTTGAAAATTTTACCCCCTTTCTATAGTTTTGGACCGTTTCTGACTATTTTTGTCCGTTTTGGACTAATCTAATGATGTAGGAGACTGTTTTGAGTGTCGTTTCGACCATTATTTTGACCCGTTCATGCCGATTTTAGGTATTATGTCTAAACTAGCATATAGGTTAGGTGTTATATCTATTTGCATTTTGCATGGCCTTATGACTGTTTCATAATCACCTTAAGTATGAACCCATTCTATCTTGTCATAAAATCTTCTTGTTGTTTTAGAAGTGACATGATGTGAATGGTAGAGCTTGACCATACATGGGTGTCCTAGTTAGCTCCTTTATTGCATTTGGTGCCCATGCCGACATTTGTTCCTTTAGGGTGTGGGAGTCCTTTGTATAGTATCGCCATGTCTTTGCGCAAGAGCCTCATACTCCTCTAGATCTTTTTGCTGGCCTTATTTCCCCAGGACTCCCTTATGTCAAGTTGTAATTGCATTATCATGCATTTTTCTTACCTCATTGAGCCTTATGCCGGCTTCCCTGACTTTGATTATCAGCCATATAGCCCGAGCTTGTCTCATGTATAGCCATGTAGAGCCATTATATATATATTTTGTAGCTTTATTCCCCATTTTTACTGGGAGGGGACCTTCCCCCAAGTGTTTTTATCCTACACATGTGTCCTTGCATTGAGCATAGGTATGTTCCGCTGCTTGGAACTAGTTTTTTTTCCCATTGACACTCATCTCCTCCTAGTATGTAATCATAAAGCACTTTTATTCTTTTTCAAGCTTTTCAAAATATTTGAAAAAGTCCAAAAAAAACCAAAAAACCAAAAAGATGGACAAGAAAAGATGTTATCTTTGGTAGCAGTCGAGTCGTATCTCCTTCGAACAGAGCACTGTATATCACATCCATTGGTTGGGTTAATAGTTTCACTTTAGGAGCTGTACTTGTTTCTTTGAGTTTATCTCCATCGATTGGTTAAGCTTCTAGTCCTTATGGAGCCTCTGTCGATGCCTCTTATGTCACAGAGATGTCCCAGTTTTGTATATCGAGTCTATGCTACCTACATTCAGTCACGATTTTCCTTTATGATCTTGTTCAAACAAATTTGAAACCTAAGTCGGCCATTCCTCAGTTATCTTGACTTTGCATGTCAGCCATTCCTAGTACTAGTATTGGTTCATGCACTTGATGATGGAGTCCATCCACATTATAGAGCTTTGTTGAGTACCTCGTGTTGGATGATGGGGGATGTGTTAATGCCCTCCTTCCAGCGGATTTCATCCCATCGACTTCAGATCATTTATTCTGGGATAGGAATCTAGAGTCATTTTGAGTGCCTTGAGACTTGCAGTCATCAGTGGAAGGTTCTCTTGCCATCGACAGTTTTTGGGAATACATCAATGTCCCCTGATCGATGGATCCATTCAAGTGTTCAACCTCAACACCTTTATTCACACTTGTTAGTTTGCACTCTAGTACCTTGATTCCCATTTTCATTATCGGTGGGTGATCTCATGTCTGTTAATGATATACTTCAATGACTGGTAATTAGATGATGGACTACTATGTTCAACCTCGGCACCTCTATTTTTATAGTAGGACATGTACTTGTAGAATATTGTGTAGAAAACCTTCCAGAGTGGTGGCATTTTATGCTATCTACTTGATCGTGCCATTGTTCATAAGATTTCAGCTCTCATGACTTGATTCCAGTATATGTCAGATGTTTCCAGCCATTATGGAGATCTTGATCAATTATATATCTTCAGCCTTCATGGAGATCATGATGCTTTGTATATATTCATCATGGAGATTCTGATCTATCTATATTGTATGTGGCAATGACCACACATGTCATATTTTGTATCATGCAAATTCATGGCCATTGTACGCTTATGTATCTGAGACTGCTATGTCTACTTGCAGTTATGTGCAGAGTTTGATTATTGTATTGTACTATTGGATGGCTGGTTCTTCCACCTGTTTCTTCATCTCTCCACTTCTGGGATGGACTTATAATGTATTTCAGCCATCGTATGACCTCACACATTAGGGGGCATCTGTTACAACTGATTTTGCCACACATGGTGGATCACACCTTTATGGCCTTCCTTGTCCCTCTGTAGACTCTTTAGACCCCATGGACCATTTTTGTACCTTTGATGTTTCCAAGATCATCCCTAAAAACATGTCTTATTTGATATACACGACTTTTAAACCCATTCTCACGTATATACACGGATTTGACCCTTAAACCCACGTACATCAGGATGTGTGCAAAAGGCCAAATAGTTTTGGAGTTTTCCTTGATATGGATCTGAATCACTTGTCTCTTGGCCTTCCATATGCTTTGAGATCGCTCGGATTTGGCCTTCCATTACCCCATTGAAGCACTATATAAGGAACCCTTTGGATACATTGAAGAAGGAGGAATTGAAGAGCAAGAGAACTATAGTCCATTGTTGTCGGAGCTTATACTTGAGTTTGCATCCCTTTTTCCCTTGGAGCACTTTGTGTTCTTCCCAAGATTTCCTTTGCTTGTGAGCTTTCTATCGAGAGATGGAGGATTGAAGTGGTGGAGGCCCAGGTGGAGGACTCAGTTTCTCCGATTCGTAGACATGCCGACAGAGGTTGTCACTATTGTAATCTCTGTTTTGTATAAATAGGAATATATTTTCTTGTCCAATAATGTGTATTTAAATGAGTATTGAATCCATGGATGCTTTTAAATGCTTATATGTTATTGATTATATATGCTAGAGTAGGTCTAAAACAATTATATATAGCATGCTTGTCTTGTTTTCTGAATGTTGAGATAGAAAATTACTTATACAAGCGAGAGTGGATAAGCTCAATGGGGATCTACATCAACCGTCCGGAATAAGGTATGTATTGAGATCCTTTAGTGTTAGATATTTGGTTTCTGTGGTTACTCTATCTATTGTGGTACCCCAAGCGAAGAAAAGAGAAGAACATGCGTTTCATTTGAAACAGATTTTCGAATGTTGTTGAAAGCATGGCAATTATTTAAATCAAAAGAAATGTGTGTTCACTGTTATAGAAGGAAAGCCATTGGGTCACATAATTTCAAAGAAACGGATCTCAATAGGCCCAAAGAGGATTAAAGCAATATAATAGATCTCTTTACCCCATAATAAAAAGGGCATGCATTCTTTTATGGGGACAATAAATTTTGTGTGAAGGTTTATGCTAGACGTTGCTCAAATAGTCAAAACTTTGCAACAAATAGTCAAGCAAAGTGTTCAATTCAAGTGGACTGATTCAGAAAAGGGTGCATTTAACAAGATCAAAACCTCTATAGCTCATGCACCATCCCTTAAAAGTACCAACTTTGAAAAAGACTTCATCTTGTACACTTTTTCTTCAGACGATTCATTAGCAGTTGTGCTTATGCAGAAAGAAGAAGGGGGAGATGAGTACCCCATATCATTAATGAGTACCAGCCTACAAGGGGATGAATTGAATTATCCCACAGTTGATAAGCAAGCTTATGCAAATTTTAAGGCGGTGAAGCAATTAAGACCATATATATTGAAGAACCAGACCAAAGTGATAGTTTTACAACTGACAGTTCGATCTCTTTTTGTGCAGAAAGAGTTAGGAGAAAGAATAGGTAACTGGGTAACAGCCTTACAAGAGTACGAATTAGAATTCAAACCAGCTACCATATTCAAAGGGAAAGGGCTCCACCAATTGATGACTGAGAGTCAGGAAAATGAAGACAACAATTGGGAGAATGAAGCTGAGTTACACATGGTGGATGTATGCCCTTTATTTACAGCTCCAGAATCCTGGTATAGAGACTTGGTTCATTATCTTCAAGAAGGATACTTTCCTGAACACTGGAATCCCCAACAGAGGAGAGCGTTACACTTAAAGTAAGCCTCATATCATATTATTGATAGATTTTTGTTTAGAAAAAACTATGATGGAGTGTTTCTCCAATGCTTGGAACACGATGATGCAACTAAGGTTGTTATAGAACTACATGATAGACCTGCTAGAGGTCATTTATCAAGAGATACTACAATGCATAAGATTTTGAAAGATGGGTATTACTGTCCGAATCTATTCAAGAATTCTCCTGCTCATGTTAGGAGATGTGATACTTGTCAAAGGAGTGGTGGAAGACAAGAAAAGGTAGCACGACCATTAAAATCAGTTATTATTTCCGAACCATTTGAGCAGTGGGGGATTGATTTTATCAGAGAGATCAATCCAAATTCCTCATTGTAGCACAAATACATCCTGATAGCAACAGGCTAATTCACCAGATGAGTAGAATCCATTTAATTACGAAAAGTGAATGAGGATGTAGTTATGGACTTCTTGCAATGCCATATTATGACGAGGTTTGGGATTCCAATTTCCCTTGTTTTTAATAATGCTTCCTATTTTTCATCTATTAGACTGAGTGCATTTGCAAATGAGAAAGGGATTAAGTTACATTATTCTTCTAACTACTATTCACAAGGTAATGGTCTAGAAGAATCTACAAATAAAAATATCATTAGGATTTTGAAGAAAATAGTCATAGAAAATCAAAGGAGTTGGCACACAGCTTTTCCTAATGCACTCTGGGATGATAGAGTCACACCCAATAACTCCTTAGGTGTGTCACCCTATACTCTAGTCTACAGGAAAGAAGCCATCCTGCCTCCAAATATTTTGTTGCCTTCCTCTAACCTAGCTCAAGCCTCTAGAGGAACTGAGAATGAGGCCCTGCAAATACGAATCAATACTCTGCTAAAGTTGGAAGATTATAGAGCCAAGTCGAAAGAAAGGTTTAAGAACCAACAGGAAATAGTGAAGAGATGGTTTGATAAAAACAAATCCAGAAAGAAGGAATTTAATGTAGGTGATTTGGTTCTTAAATGGGATCACCCATATGATGAGAAGGGAAAACACACTAAATTTCAGCAATTGTGGGTAGGCCCTTTCTAGATTGCAGAGAATTTAGCCCCCTCAACCTATAAATTACAATATATACAGGGGTGGGAAGAGAACTCACCAATCAATGGTTTAGTTCTAAAACCATATTTTTCTTAATGATGTTAAGTTTTCTTTGTACATAAATATTTTTTTTGATTTGTTTTAAGTCTTGTTTTCCTTATATTAGTTCTTCTTTATTTTCACTTTGATTTCTTAGATTCATATTTCTTGTAGTTTGTTTACTTTAATTTATATTTTCAATAAACTAGCACAAACTATGGCTTTGGAGTTCATTAGAGTTCTGGATAAATTCAAATTTTTTTTACCGAAGGACTGCTTACTATTTGCACATATATCATGATTAAATATTATTTAAGATTAGTAGATTATCTAAATATATTTTGAACACATTGAAGTCCTGTTTAATCCCTGTTAAATAACTAACATCGGAAAAGTCCAAAATACAATTTTGAGGCTCCATTCACTTCACACTTAAGTCTGTCCTAGGAAGTGAACAACAAAAGACCCATGGAAAGGAAGCAGGGTGAACAGTTGTATGGTATTTAAATAATCCCATGCCACAAATGAAAGCCAAAAGGAAAAAAGAGAGATTTTTTCCAGAAAGAAAGCATACATCAAAAGACATACTGAAGAAAATCAGTTTGGATAAGATTGCTGAAAGGTTCTTCTCCGTCCGTGAGTTGAAAGAAAAATATCTCTCACAAAAAAGGACAATATGGATGGAAGAACCTAAAACAAATTTCAAATGAAGAAATCAATCTAGGAAGACTCAAAAGGACAAAAGTCCAAAAAAAGAATCAAAAGAATGCAAAAGGCATGGGAATGAGGAACAAACAAATATATATGTTCACACCTTGTTACAATCATGTGGTGTCTAAGTTGGAAGCAGTTTGAAGGCAAAAGTAGAATGAACTTTATGTCTTGGCCTTAGAAGAGTTATCGAGACTTTGAAACCCTAGTTCCCCTATCCTATTGGACCATAATCAATGTTAAAGTTTATAAATCTTGCATTCTAGAAAAATCTTGGCATCCTAAAGTATCTGTTAAAGTTTGTTTAAGAGGATACTTTAAAGCAGTCTTTGTTCAAAAGTTAGTTGTCTTGATATTTTTGTTCGTCAGTTAGTCACCAATTGTTGTGGTTGCAAATATCATCCTAATTTTTTTTTGAATTTTTAGGGCCCCCCTACTCTTTTAGTTTTTTAGAAGGCTTTGAAAGTCTATCTTTATCTCACAAAGAATATCTTTCATGACTTAAGTTTTTGAAAATGAATCGTTCTTTTCTTTTACCCAATGTATCAGATGAACTCTTGAAAGTTCATTCGAGGTATTGGAAGAGTAGTGCTCTAGCTACCCGATTCTCTTTGTCAAACGCTTTCGAAAAAGTATTTCGATACATCAAATGTACCTTGGTTTATGTTATCAAAAAAGACTTGCGGATGCTCCTGGATGCTTAGTCCAAAGCCTTTCTGACACATCCGATCTCCCATGTCATTTCCTTTTTTGATCTCCGTGGAAATTTTGTTATGGTTATATCCTCCGTTTCGACTGGATGTTTTCAAGTGTTTCAAGAGTCTAGTGATGCTTCCTACCGATGCTTTGGATGCATAGTCGGATGCATATCCGATGTCTTCCCGAATTTTGTTTCGACGCCATAGCGGTGTTAGTTTTTTGTCATACCAATGGGACCACTAATCCTTTTACCTGTCTTAGTGTATTAGATATTAACCACCCAATAGATGTCGGGCCTATTCTTTCCAGACCCTCGAGGCCTTCGCATCCACTAGAAAGATCATTTCCTATATGTTTTTTGTGCTAATGGGTTCCCTCCCGAGGCTATTCCTTATGCTCACCTGCATTCGAGCCTATAAAATCCCATAAGGGGTTTTTTCCACGGTTATTATTTCATGGTATTGTTAGCCATTTGGAGCTGTCAATGTCTGAGCAAGTTGTTATCTAGAAGGGATCATTCTTTTCTAGGTCATTTCAGTGATCCAGGTAGGATCTCATTACTTGTCTCGTTACTTGGTGATTTTTTAGAACAGCTTGGTAGGGTTGGGTTTTTTTTCTTTTCCATGAAGGGTATTTAAGCGTTGTGGTTAGTTTATTGTGAAGCGGTTCTTTGTTTGGGTAGCTAGGGAAGTCATTTCTTTTACCTACCCCAACCATTGTAGCCCGGATCCTACCATGGGGTTTGTTTTGACAGTCGATGGTAGAGGGAGGGCAATGGGTAGACCAGCGTTTTGCTGTCTGCACCACTCTCCCATTTCATTAATTAGAGCATGGCAGTACTGCATTCGTTGGGTGGTTGGAAGAGGTGTTTTTTGTGAAATTTCATGGGACGAATTTATAGTTAGGGTGAAAACCATGGTTACCCATGAGATTTGTCTTCCTATGGCATCTCCAAGTTGCTCCTTTCTCGTTGAAAGTATTGACGTCGAAATGCTTAGAAATGCATTTCCATGGTGAGATCCTAAAGACCGATGCAACATAGTCAATGCCTATGAACCTTGTGCATTCCACCCCTAGAAAACTTTAATCCCATTGTGTGTTTTCTTTTTCATGTTAGCACGTTTAGGGTAGACGAATAAAATTTATTCATTATGCATCATGATGATTTGGTAAAGGAATTTCTGGTTAAAATCGTTTTTTGGGTTTTAGTGTAGAGTTTATCAAATTGAAGTTATATGTTTGTAATAGATTGAATATAACGTGATTTTTTATGATAAAAATAGTCTTGTCATTCATATAGAAACATGCCTCAGAAACAAAAGAACAAGGTGCAAGATGCAGACGAAGAACCAGAGATAGAGATCATAACTCGAGTGGAAGTTATATATGAAGATACCAAAGTGGACACAGGGATCGAACCTGAGTACAAGTGGGGGGGAATATACCAAATGGACACCAATTGAAGTGTCCTAGATGTAGGATTGGAATATTTACCCATATATGCCAATATAGAGAGATCAACAATCATGAAAGTTTCCACACATCCAGAACTTTTTCCATGTTCAGAAGTAATAGGTTGGATTCTTCCCAGGGCTGATGTAACAAAAATGATTTTGTCTAATACTGAAGGATAGGGTTATGCTACTTATATCCCAGCTTATGTAGCTCAGGAATATAAGCTACCCACACCCGAAACGTATCTAACTGAAAAATGGTTAAAGGACCTTAATCTAGATGTTTTGGACAATGTCAAAAGAATGATGGTTCCTGGAAATAATTTTCTTACAAGGCCATTCGGGGAGTATGGAAATGAAAACCTTTGCACTCCCTATAGATTGATAGAATTGATGTTTAACATGATATTTGGAAGAGAAAATGGAAATAATTTCAAACTGATTTGGGTACCTACAATATTCTTCATGGCCACTCAAGGCACAATTTTCAACTGGTCCAATATAGTGTCTAACAGTTTATCCTCATGCATAAGTGCAGCACTGGGCTAATTCTCGCAAACGAAATCAGATTTCTATCTGAGCTCTTTTCTGATCGATTGTATTTTGTGCACACAGTCATTCCCAGCTCTTAAGTGCAAATGGGATAAGGCCAAGTCTCCTGTCTATGTTGCCAATTAGTTTTTGTGGGCACACAAATATTTCAATCACTATAAGAGTATTTGTGAATACTTCATAATTCTACTATACAGGTTAATCTTCCTCACTGAATGTGATTTCATGTCAGAAGAAACCTTAAATATTGTATAGGATAATGGGCATTATTACCTAACAGAGGAAGGTCTATACCTGAGGATGTTTGGCGGATCGAGGGCCCCTTCTCTGTTGTCAAGATATGCTACGGATTATGTTATTCACAAAGAAATAGTAAGGTAACTTTACATTTATAGGGTTGGTAATTTCCTATTTGAACAGAAGAAGGTTGTATACCCCCCAGTCCCATTTTACATAGGAATTTATAGGTTCTCCAAGGTGAAGAGTGTACCCGAGTTTGTAAAGGAGTTAGAGTACTTAAATTTTGGAGAGATAAGTTTCCATAGGAATTATTTTGAGGATAAAGTTGCTAATTATTGTGCTGAAACAGGAGTACATATTGAGTACGCAAACTACTGGGACAAAGACGAAGAAATATTCCAAAGCGCATGTAATATGATAGCTTTGAGGAGGATATTTTAGAAAAATATAACTACATTAGGTGGAAAGGGAACATCTATTGAGAAACAGAAGAATCAAAAGGAGGAAGTTTCTAAGAAAATACAAGAGGAGGCACTCAAATTAACACAAGAAATAGAATAGTGGTTGGCAGCAAAAGAAGAAGCCGAGAAAAGGTCAGTAGAAGAAGAAACTGTGAAAAAGAATCAAGAAGAAGAGACTGTGAAAAGGTACCAAGTGGATGAGAGGTTAAGAATGGAAGCAGCTGAAAAAGAAAGAGAACATGCACTGAAAGCGACTGAAGAGCTTCGACAAAAGGAGCAGGAGGAACAAGATCATGCAGATTTGGAGCAAACTCAGTCTTATGATGATCCGATTTGGAGCAAACTCAAACCTAGCTAATGAGGATAATGTTGATAAAATAACGACTGATTTGGAACAATATCAGAAGAATATTTCTCAAATGAAGGAAACCCTAAAAAGGGAAAGAGATGAAGGTCAAAGTTTGAAGAGGAAGCATGAAGAAATGCTTAGTAAAATTGAGAAGTCAAAAGAAGCATGTCAAAATTTACAGTCTGACAAAGATGATCTATTATTATCAGTGAACATCATTGAAGGAGAGAAGAAATACTTAGAGAAGGAGGTCATGGAAGCAGTATAGAAAGGAGATACAACAAGCAAAAGAGTAGAGGAGTTGGAAGCTCAGAATCTTTTACTTAAACAACAATTGCAAGTGGTGAAGGAGAAACAAATGGACATCACTCCATTATGGAATCTAGCCTCGATGTTACAAAAAAGGATGAATCAATTTTTGCTTAATCTTGCAGGGAAGATGTATAGGGTTAAACAAATTGAGGACATATTGAAAGAGCTAGAACTCAGCTCAACACAATTTCAGAGACGGTTATCAGATGTGGTAGAGCTTGTAAAATATCAGTTAGCGTGGATAGAAACCCATTCAAACTTTCCAGCTAACATGCCTTAGAAATACGCAAGAAGTCTTAAGAGGGAGGTAGCCATACTGAATTTTGGTTGTAGAACAATGGTCAGGTTAAACACCGCTATTGAGAAAACTATTGAAAAGTGTATTGAATTTTTCAAAGGCATACATCTGGTTCACAATTAGTGCATGATTCTAACAGACTCCCCAGATCAAATTTTTCCAATTAGGGAATAACATTTGAAGAATTTACAAAAGAGGCTACAAAAGGGAGAAGAAAGCATATCCATGATCGAAGTTCTTAGTGAAGAAGACATAAAGATTTGGATTATACAAGCATCAAGTCACAAAATCAAGTTGGAAGAATCTTTGAGTCAGAGTACACCAAGGGTGAAGGAAATTAAATCCTAGTTTTCAAAGCATGAGGTGGCAGTCAGTGTGTTGGAACTTGCCGCAGTACTAGGTGATTAGTGAACAAGCACAAGCTTGGGGTGTTTTTGTCAAGACACCAACTGGGACCACATAGTTTTGTCTTATTCATAACTCAGGATTATTTAATATTTTGTACTTATTCCTTTCTAAGTGCATGCACTAGAGGAAAAACTTCTGTAAAGGAAGAGTTGAGGAGTCATTATGCTTTGGATAAGTAGAGGTGAAGTAGATGTTAGAAAGGAGTTTTCCATGCTATCTTTTTGTGAAGTTTATTGTAAGAATAACCATAATTCCTTTTATAATAAAGAATCCATATTTTTTTCTATGGAAGGAGCTGTGAAGTCTCAAATGCATGTTGTAGATTGGTTGAATGTCGAATTAATTTTGTTTCAGCTTATTCTACGAACTATGAGATCGTTCTGACTTATGAATTACTTCCATGTTATGAATGATTTCTTGTTGTTTTCATGAAACTTATGCAGTATATTGAGTAATGAATGTTTTAACTAACAATGAGCTATCACTTTGTTTAGCTTTCTACGTGCATTCATGTATTCTTAATTATGAACACCTATCTGTAATATTCTTTATGCATGTTTTTACAGTACATTACTCATCATTAACAATAATCTTGCTCCCTAGGGATAGGTTAGATAGAATTAGCTAGCTTAGCATAGTTGTTATTTGTTTATGATCTAGAAGCAAAAGGCGTAATAAGACGAGAGGTAAGAACCTGCACATCACATTGTGAACTATTTGATGTGTCTATCGATTGCAATTAGATTAGGCACTTGCATATCATATATAAAATAAAATAAAAAATACTCTTAAACGGTGGATCGGGCCGCAACCAGTAAAGTAAGATTAAACCATTACTTGGCCTACGGTAGCCAGACCATAAACCGGATGGATTCCCCATACCAAAAAATAATGAGCTAATTGGGAACATTTATTGGGGAGAATCCTTACTATTCTTACCTGGGATTTTCCAGGGCTCAACAGTTTTTGGCGCAAGAAGGAGGCCCACCAGTGCATGGATGGCCAAGGAAATTCGTTTTCTCAAGAACACTCCACCGGTTATAGTTCTGAATCCAGTTTCCCTACGAGACCTAGTCCTGAAGAAAAAGTTAAAGAGTATCTCTACCCTATTGATAATGAGGTGGTTGATGATTTAAGGAGAACCATAAGGGCATATGCAAAGAATATTGGAGGATTTCCCATTATTCATGCTTTTCCTAGAAGAGAGTTTCGTAAGAAGGACCGTCCTTACCGCAAGGATTCAGTATTAATGGAATACTTTGAAGAGCTAGTAGAAACTAGCTTGCAAGAGATTGTGCAACCTCTAAATCAGTTAGTACCACAGTCCCCTCACTGCTCACCTTTCAGAACTCCTGTCCAGTATCCACCTCAATCTCAACCTAGAATCATGGCAAATGTGAATGCAAATTATCCTCCTCCACCACCTGCTTGGAGGGCTAGATCCCCTCTAAACCTTGCTCCTCCATTACATGACATGCCTCAAAATTTTGATAAGTCATTTACCAAGTTTGGACCAAATGAAGGAATTTTTGTGGATGATCATTTGCAGAGTTTTTACCTAGATTTGGAAGGTTTACAAGCAGCTGAGCATGAGAAACAAGTATGGAACCCAGAGAACTACAACTGCTTTAATGAAATAATTGCTTGCCCTCAGAAAGGAAAAGAAATAAAGGGTGCATAATGTCACGGAGAGGTTTGTTTCCAATCTAAATAACTTTGATGCAACTATAAAACCTACTGAGAACACCTTAGTTGAATATTACACTTTAGCTATGGGCCCCGACCTACATATGTTTTTCAAAATATGAGTTAAACCCACCTTAGTGGAGACATATGCGGAAGCTGAAATGGAGAGTATAGACCCATATCCTACAAAATTAGAGAAAAAGACTTTGGGAAACATAAATCTTTTGTTGTTAACTAATCCTAAAGATGAGTGGTCATAGGAATTAGATGGTGTGGTAAAAATGGTGCAGAAACTTTCAAATAGAGTAATTGATTTGGAAAAGGAAAAGGAGGCCCATAAGCAATACAAACCTTATTATAAAAAGAAATATGATAGTGGTCCATCCAAACCTCCCTCTCATAGTCCTTCATCTATGAACTTAACAGAAGTGGGAATGAAAAAATTCTGTACATTACATCGGCAACCTCACTCTGAAATTTTTTTCCCACAGTGGATAAATTCTATGACTTTAGTGATGAATCAGTTACTAGATTCCAAGTTAACAGAAACTGTGGATGAAAAAGAGAAAAGTCATGAATCAATAGAGACACAGGAAGAAGACATTGGTTTTATGGGATTGTTTATCCATGTTTAGTATAAAGGATGAAGGTCTCACTGAGGAAGAAGAAATATCAAAAACAAATCTTACAACAAGGAGTCAAGGCCCATTGAAAGAGGATAACACGATAATGCCCAAAATAAAGAAACTTGAAGAGAAAATGAAAAAGATAAAAAATAATACTCAGACCGTTAATATACTAGATTTTGTCATCATGAGTCAGAATCCCAAGGTAGTTAGTATGTATGTGAAGTATGCAGAAAAAAAAAGTTAAGAATGTCAAGCAAAATTTCACCGAGCATGAAATGGGATATGAAATTGTAGAAGATATTAAAAAGACTAAGGCAAAAATCTCTTTGTTTGAAATGTGTAACCTACCCCAACAAAAGGAAAAGCTGTTGAAAGCACTTGAGACACCTATTATGGAACCCCAGAATGATAACCAGGCTAAGGAAGAGATTGGTGAAGATACCATAGGAGGAAAGTATAAATATAGAAATCCAGAGTTCCTACTCACTTTTGAAAATTGTAATTTCAATGTACAAATGGTCAACCCAAGCCAACTACAGGTCAAGTTTCCCAATTGGATAGGACTGCAGTGGAAGTGGTAGGAGAAATGGGGGATGTCTTGATACGTTTGTCATCAGATGATAGAGTCTGCCAGTATATAGACATTGTGGTAACAAATATACGGGACATGTATGGGCTGGTTTTGACCTGGGATTGGTCAAAAAAGTTAGATGGTTATTTTTCCTAAGATTGGTCACATTTGTGGTTTCCCTACAAAGGTTTTCAAAATAAGATAAAGGTTTTGAGGGAGCCTCAGATGAGACACAACGTAACACAGTTGGAGGGGAAGAATGAACCAGTTAACTCTGTTTTGGGGAAATATTTTATTGATATTGAACCAAGAAATTATCAAGCTGAAGAAGCCACTGACACATCAGAGACCCATCCTGATCTCCTTTATTTTTCATGGGCTGATAATATTGATTGTAATATAGTAGAGTTAGTCTCAGATGTAGATAGTAGTTCTAATTTAGTAGGGATAGAGAATAAATTTTGTATTCTTTATTTTGATGGTTCCAAAACCCTGGAATGATCAAGAGTTGGTTGTGTCCCGATGGATCCCGAAAAAAAAAAATATTTCCTTTCCTATAGATTAGAATTTGAGTGTGATAATAACACAGCCGAGTATGAAGCATTGGTCTAGGGACTAAAAAAGGTAATGGAATTTAAAGTAAAAAATCTAAAATTATATGGAGATTCTGAAATCCTTGTTAAACAAGTCCAAAACACAATTCATTGCATATCACCACATCTGAAAGCTTATCAAAATGAAGTATGGGATTTACTAACAAAATTTGATGCATTCAATATCACTTCACATCCTAGGTTAAAGAATGAATCAACTGACCTGTTAGCTACTTCAGCTGCAAGTCTGGTACCCATGAATGACAAATGTTCAATTGAGTTGTTTTTCAGGCCCTCCATTCCAGATAATATCACCAATATGAGGGTGTTTGATGATGATAAACAAATCTTGGAATGTCTAATGAAGGATGAAACCTTCAAAGGAGCCTTAATAGATGATGAAGAACATCAAGACAACATTCAGAATGGAAATTTGATTCCTGAAGGAATTAGAACGTTGGAGCACATGTTTGATCTAGACAACAAGTTTATAAGACTAGAAAATGTCAAGACACACAGCTCGTCTTTGCAATTCGAACTGATTAATCTAGGGTCAGAGGATGATCTCAAATATGTCAAGCTGGGGAAGTGTTTTTCACCCAGGGAAAGGAGCAAATTTATTAGCTTCTTCAGGAAATACAAAGATGTCTTTGCTTGGACATATGAAGACCTCAAAACTTATGACACCAAAATTATACAACATATAATTCTAATCAAAGCTAGAGTCAAACATTTCTAGTAGCCTCTGAGGAAGATGCACCCAAAACTAGAACCTCCAATTCAAAGAGAGGTGAAGAATATTCTTGATGCTAAGATCATATTTGAGGTTACACATTCAAAATGGGTTTCAAATTTGGTGCCAGTATGAAATAAGTCTAGAGAGATCAGACATTGTGTTGATTTAAGAAATTTAAACTGTGCATCTGATAAAGAGAATTACCCTGTCTCACCCATGGAACATATATTACAAATGGTCTCAGGATATAACCAAGTGTTAGTAGCAGAAGAAGACAGACTAAAGACCACTTTCAGAACCAAGTGGGGGACTTTTGCATATAGGAGAATTCCCTTTGGACTCATTAGTGCTGAAGTAACTTTCCAAAGGGCTATGGATATAGATTTCTACGATCTGATTCGCTGAAGTGTATTGGTTTACTTGGATGATCTCGCTATATTTTGTAAGAAAAGAGAAGAACATGTGTTTCATTTGAAACAAATTTTCGAACACTGTTGAAAGTATGTCATTTGTTTCAATCCAAAGAAATGTGTGTTCGCTGTTACAGAAGGAAAGATATTGGGTCACATAATTTCAAAGAAAGGGATCTCAATAGACACAGAGAGGATTAAAGCAATAGAATAGATATCTTTACCCCATAATAAAAAGGGCATGCAGTCTTTTATGGGGACAATAAATTTTGTGCGATGGTTTGTGCAATACTTTGCTCAAATAGTCAAACCTTTGCAACAAATGGTCAAGAAAAGTGTTCAATTCAAGTGGACTGATTCAGAAAAGGGTGCATTTAGCAAGATCAAAACCTCAATAGCTCATGAACCATCCCTTAAAATTCCCAAATATGAAAAAGACTTCATCTTGTACACTTTTTCTTCAGAGGATTCATTAGCAGCGGTGCTTACGCAGAAAGAAGAAGGGGGAGATGAGTACCCCATATCGTTTATGAGCACTAGCCTACAAGGGGCTGAATTGAATTATCCCATAGTTGATAAGAAAGCTTATGCATTTTTTAAAATAGTAAATCAATTAAGACCATATATACTAAAGAACCATACCAAAGTGATAGTTCCACAACTGACAGTCCGATCTCTTTTTGTGCAGAAAGAGTTAGGAGAACGAAGAGGTAATTGGGTAACAACATTACAAGAGTACGACTTAGAATTCAAAACAGCTACCATATTCAAAGGGAAAGGGCTCTGCCAATTGATGACTGAGAGTCGGGAAAATGAAGACAACAATTGGGAGAATGAAGCCGAGTTAAACATGGTGGATGTATGCCCTTTATTTACAGCTCCAGAATCCTGGTACAGCGACTTGGTTCATTATATTCAAGAAGGATACTTTCCTGAACACTGGAATCCCCATCAGAGGAGAGCGTTACACTTAAAGTAATCCTCATATTAGATTATTGATGGAGTTTTGTTTAGAGAAAACTATGATGGAGTGTTTCTCCAAAGCTAGGAACACAATGATGCAACTAAGGTTATTATAGAGCTACATGATGGACATGTTGGAGGTCATTTATCAAGAGATACTACAGCGCATAAGATTTTGAGAGCTGGGTATTACTATCCGAATCTATTCAATAATTCTCCTGCTCATGTTGGGAGATGTGATACTTGTCAAAGGAGTGGTGGAAGACAAGAAAAGGCAGCAGGACCATTAAAATCAGTTATTATTTCCGAACCATTTGAGTAGTGGGGGATTGATTTTATCGGAGAGATCAATCCAAATTCCTCGTTGTAGCACAAATACATCCTGATAGAAATAGGCTAATTCACCAGATGAGTAGAATCCATTTAATTACGAAAAGTGAATGAGGATGTAGTTATGGAATTCTTGCAATACCATATTATGACGAGGTTTGGGATTCCAATTTCCCTTGTTTTTAATAATGCTTCCTATTTTTCATCTATTAGACTGAGTGCATTTGCAAATGAGAAAGGGATTAAGTTACATTATTATGCTAACTACTATTCACAAGGTAATGGTATAGAAGAATATACAAATAAAAATATCATTAGGATTTTTAAGAAAATAGTCATAGAAAATCAAAGGAGTTGGCACACAACTTTGCCTAATGCACTCGGGGATGAGAGAGTCACACCCAAGAACTCCTTAGGTGTGTCACGCTATACTCTAGTCTACGGGAAAGAAGCCATCCTACCTCCATATATTTTGTTTCCTTCCTATCAACTAGCTCAAGCCTCTAAAGGAACTGAGAATGAGGTCTTGCAAATCCAAATCAATACTCTAATAAAGTTGGAAGAGTCTAGATCCAAGTTGAAAGAAAGGTTTAAGCACCAACAGGAAATAGTGAAGAGATGGTTTAATAAACACAAAGCCGGAAAGAAGGATTTTGAAGTAGGTGATTTGGTTCTTAAATAAGATCACCCGCATGATGAGAAGGGAAAACACACTAAATTTCAGCAATTGTGGATATGCCCTTTTCGGATTTCAGAGAAGTTAGGCCCCTCAACCTATATATTACAAGGTTTACAGGGGTGGGAAGAGAACTTTCCAGTGAATGGTTTAGTTCTCAAAATGTATTTTTATTAATACTATTAAGTTTTCTTTGTACATAAATAAACTTTTTTTGATTTGTTTCAAGTCTTGTTTTCCTTAGATTAGTTATGCTTTATTTTCACTTTGATTTCATAGATTCTGATTTCTTGTAGTTTTTTTACTTTACTTTATATTTTCAATAAATTATCACAACCTTTGGCTTTGGAGTTCATTAGAGTTCTGGATAAATTGAAAATCTTTTGACTAAAGGAATGCTTACTATTTGCACATATATCATGCTTAAATATCCTTTAAGATTAGTAGATTATCTGAATAGATTTTGAACACGTTGAAGTCTTGTTTAATCCCTATAAAATAACTAAGGTTAGAAAAGTCCAGAATACTATTTTGAGGCTCCATTCACTTCACACTAAAGTTTTTCCTAGGATGCTAACAACAAAAGACCCATGGAAAGGAAGCAGGGTGAACAGTTGTATGGTATTTAAATAATCCCATGCCACAAATGAAATCCAATAGGCCAAAAGAGACAAGTTTCCTAGAAAGAAAGCATACATCAAAAGACATACTAAATAAAATCAGTTTGGATAATATTTCTCAAAGGTTATTCTCCGTCCGTGAGCTGAAAGAAAAATATCTCTCACACAAAAGGACAATATGGATGGAAGAACCTAAAACAAATTTCAAATGAAGAATTCAATAGGTAAGACTCAAAAGGACAAACGTCCGAAAAAAACATCAAAAGAATGCAAAAGGCATGGGAATGAGGAACAAACGAATATATCTATTCACACCCTGTTGCAATCCTATGGTGTCTAAGTTGGAAGCAGTTTGAAGGCAGAAGTAAAATGAACTTCATATCTTGGCCTCAGAAGAGTTATCGATACTTTGAAAGCCTAGTTCTCCTATCCTATTGGACCATAATCAATGTTAAAGTTTATAAATCTTGCATTCTAGAAAAATATGGGCATCTTAAAGAATTTGGTAAAGTTTGTTTAACAGGATACTTCAAAGCAGTCTTTGTTCAAAATTCAATTGTCCAGAGATCTGTGTTCACCGGTTAGTCACCAATTGTTGCGGCTGCAACTATCATCCCAATTTTTTTTTACTTTTTAGGGCCCCCTTACTCTTTTAGTTTTTTTAGAAGGATTTGAAAGTCTATATTTATCTCACAAAGAATTTGTTTCATGACTTAAGTTTTTCCAAAAGAAGATTTCTTTTCTTTTACCCGATGTATCAGATGCACTCTTGAAAGTTAATTCGACATATCAGAAGCGTAGTGCTCTAGCCACTCGATTCTCTTTGTCAAGCGCATCCAAAAAATTCTTCTGATACATCGGATGTACCTTGGTTTATGTTATTGGAAAACACTTGCCGATGCTCCCGGATGCTTAGTCCAAAGCCTTTCCGACACATCGGGTCTCCCTTGTCATTTACTTTTCTGATATCTATGGAAATTTTGTTATGGTTCTATCTGTCGTTTCAGCTGGCTGTTTTCAAGTGTTATGAGAGTCTAGTGATGTTTCCTACTGATGCTTCAGATGTATAGTTTGATTCTTATCCAATGTCTTCCCAAAGTTTGTTCCGAGGAAATAGTAAGGAAACTTTACATTGATGGGGTTGGTAATTCCCTGTTTGAATAGAAGAAGGATGTATACCCCCCAATCCTGTTTTACATAGGAAGTTATAGGTTCTCCAAGGTGAAGAGTGCACCAGAGTTTGTAAAGGAGTTAGAGTACTTCCATTTTGGAGAGATAAGTTTCCATAGGAATAATTACGAGGAAAATTTTTCTAATAATTGTGCTGTAGAAGGAGTACATTTTGAGTACGCAAACTACTGGGACAAAGACAAAGAAATATTCCGAAATGCACGCAATATGACAACTTTGAGGAGGATATTTTAGCAAACTATAACTAGAGTAGGTGGAAAGGGAAAATCTATTGAGCAAAAGAAGAAGCAAAAGGAGGAAGATCCTAAGAAAAGATAAGAGGAGGCACTCAAACTATCACAAGAAGTAGAACAGTGGTTGGAAGCAGAAGAAGAATAAAAAAGAAGAAGCCGAGAAAAGGTTAGTAGAAGAAGAAACTGCAAAAAAGAATCAAGAAGAAGAGACTCAAAAAAGGTAGAAAGAGGATGAGAGGTTAATACTGGAAGCAACTGACAAAGAAAGAGAACATGCACTGAAAGTAGCTGAAGAGCTTCGACAAAAGGATTAGGAGGAACATTATCATGTAGATTTGGAGCAAACTCAGTCTTATGATGATTCGATAGAATCCTTTGTCCCATCTAGTAGCACATCTGAAGGAAATCCAACTTTGACATTAGGGATAGAACTAATACCTTTTATCCCATCCCAAGAGGAGGAGGTGGCCGATTTATATACCATTTTTTATGACAAGCATAAGAAAAGAATTGTAATGATAACTAAGAAGAAAGTGGACGTCAGGGAAAACCAGGGAGTCATGGTGACTGAGAAGACAATTGTTCATGGGACTGATAAAGATCCAATTCTTATGGCAAGGGAAGATGTAGCCTCAACCCTACCTAATAAGGATAATGTTGATAAAATAATGACTGATTTGGAACAATATCAGAAGAAGATTGATCAAATGAAGGAAACCCTAAAAAGGGAAAGAGATGAAGGTCAAGGTTTGAAGAGGAAGCATGAAGATATGCTCAGTAAGATTGAGAAGTCAAAAGAAGCATGTCAAAATTTACAGTTTGACAAGGATTCTCTAGTATTATCAGTCAACATCATTGAAGGAGAGAACAAAGACCTCAAGAAGGAGGTCATGGAAGTAGTACAGAAAGGAGATACAACGAGCAAAAGAGTAGAGAAGTTAGAAGCTCAAAATATTTTACTTAAAGAACAACTGCAAGGAGAAACAAATGGACATCACTCCATTCCGGAATCTAGCCTCGATGTTGCAAAAAGAGATAAATCAGGTTTTTCTTAATCTTGCAGGGGAGATGTATAGGCTTAAACAAATTGAGGACAGATTGAAAGAGTTAGAACTCAGCTCAACACAATTCCATAGAAGATTATCGAATGTGGTAGAGCTTGTAAAAAATCAATTAGTGTGGATAGAAACCCATTTAACCTTTCCAGCTAACATGCCTCAGAAATCTGTAGGAAGTCTGAAGAGGGAGGTAGCCATACTGAATTTTGGTTGTAGAACAGTGGTCAAGTTAAACACCACTATTGAGAAAACTATTGAAAAGTGTGCTGAATTTTACAAAGGAATACATCTGGTTTATAATCAGTGCATGATTCTAACAAACTCCCCAGATCAAGTTTTTCCAATCAGGGAAGAACATATGAATAATTTGCAAGAGAGGCTACAAAAGGGAGAAGAAAGCATATCTAGGCTCGAAGCTGTTAGTGAAGAAGACATCAGGATTTGGATTATACAAGAATTAGGTCACAAAATCTAGTTGGAATAATATTTGAGTCAGAGTACACCCAAGGTAAAGGAAATTGAATCCCAGTTGTCAAATCATGAGGTGGTAGTTAGTGTATTGGAACCTGCCATAGTACCGGGTGATCAGTGAACAAGCACACGCTTGGGGCATTTTTTTCAAGACACCAACTAGGCCCACTTAGTTTTTTCTTATTCACAATTGAGGATATTTAATATTTAATATTTTGTATTTATTCCTTTCTAAGTGCATCCACTAGAGGAAAAAGTTTGTAAAGGAAGAGTCGAGGAAGCCCAAAAGGTTGGAGGGCAACTCAGGAGTCATTTTTCTTTGTATAAGTAGAGGTGAAGTAGATGTTAGAAAGGAGTTTTCCATGCTATATTTTTTTGAAGTTTATTGTAAGAACAACTACTTCCTTTTATAATAAAGAAGCCATATTTTCTGCTATGGATGGAGCTGTGAAGTCTCAAATGCATGATGTAGATTGGTTGAATGTTGAATTATTTCTATTTCAGCTTATTCTACAAACTGTGAGATCGTTCTGACTTATGAATTACTTCCATTATGAATGATTTTCTATTGTTTTCATGAAACTTATGCAGTATATTGAGTAATGAATGTTTTAACTAACGATGAGCTATCACTTTGTTTATGTTTCTATGTGCATTCATGTATTCTGAATTATGAACATCTATCTGTAATATTGTTTATGCATGTTTTTACAGTACATTACTCATTATTAAAAATAATCTTGCTCCCTAAGGATAGGTTAGATAGAATTAGCTAGCTTAGCATAGTTGTTATTTGTTTATGACTTAGAAGCAAAATGCATAATAATATGAGAGGTAAGAACATGCACATCACATTGTGAACTCTTTGCTGTCTCTATCGATTGCAATTAGATTAGGCACTTGCATATCATATATAAAATAAAATAAAAAATACACTTAAACGGTGGATCGGGCCGCAACCGGTAAAGCAAGATTAAACTGTTACTTGACCTATGGTAGACGGACCATAAACCAGATGGATTCCCCATACTAAACAATAACGAGCTAAATGGGAACGTTTATTGGGGATAACCCTACTGTTGTTACCTGGGATTTTCCAGCGCTCAACAGTTTTTGGTGCTAGAAAAAGGGTTGCCAGTGCATGGCTGGCCAAGGAAATTCATTTTCTCGAGAACACTCCATCGATTACAGTTCTGAATCCATTTTCCCTACGAGACCTAGTCCTGAAGAAAAAGTTACAGAGTATCTCTACCCTATTGATAACAAAGTGGTTGATGATTTAAGGAGAATCACAAGGGCATATGCAAAGAATATTGGAGGATTGCCCATTAGTCATGCTTTGCCTAGAAGAGAGTTTCATAAGAAGGACCGTCCTTACCACGAGGATTCAGTATTACCTTAAGACTTTGAAGAGATGGTAGAAAACAGTTTGCAAGAGATTATGCAACCTCTAAATAAGTTAATACCAAAGTCCCCTCAATGCTCACCTTTGGGAACTCTTGCCTAGTCTCCACCTCAATATCAAACTAGAATCATGGCAAATGTGAATTCAAATCAGCCTCCTCCACCACCTCCTTGGAGGGATATATCCCCTCTAAACCTTACTCCTCCGTTACATTCCATGCCTCGAAATTTTGATAAGTCATTGCCTAAGTTTGAACCAAATGAAGGAATTTTTGTGGATGATCATTTGCAAAGTTTTTACCTAGCTTTGGAAGGTTTACAAGTAGCTGAGCATGAAGACATAGTCTGCATATTGTTCCCACATAATATCAAGGGTAAAGAATCCTCATGGTATTTTGGACTACAGGAAAACTCAATCCAAAATTGGAACACCTCTGAGAGATTATTGAGAAACAAGTATGGAACCTAGAGAACTACAACTGCTTTAATGAAATAATTGCTTGCCCTCTGAAAGGAGAAGAAAGGAAGGGTGCGTAATGTCACTTAGAGGTTTGTTGCCTATCTGAATAACTTTGATGCAACTATAAAACCTGTTGAGAACACCTTACTTGAATATTACACTTCAACTCTGGGCCCCGACCTAGCTATGTTTGTCAAAAGATGAGTTAAACCCACCTAAGTGGAAACATATGAGGAAGCTGAAATGGAGAGTATAGATCAATATCCTACAATATTAGAGAAAAATACTTTTGGAAACAGAAATCCTTTGTTGTTAACTAAGCCTAAATATGAGCAGTCACATGAATTAGATGGTGTGGTAAAAATGTTGCAGAAACTTTCAAATAGAGTAATTGATTTGGAAAAGGAAAAGGAGGCCCATAAGCAATACAAACCTTATTATAAAAATAGAGATGATAGTAGTCCATCCAAACCTCCTACTCATAGTCCTTCATCTATGAACTTAACAGAAGTGGGAATGGAAAATTTTTGTATATTAGATTGGGAGCCTCACTTTGAATTGTTTTTGCCACAGTGGATAAATTCTATGACTTTAGTGATGAATCAGTTACAAGATTCCAAGTTAACAGAAACTGTGGATGAAAAAGAGAAAAGTCATGAACCAACACAGACACAGGAATAAGACACTAGTTTTATGGGATTATGTATCCATGTTTAGTATAAAGGATGAAGGTCTCATTGAGGAAGAAGAAATATCATAAACAAATGCTACAACAAGGAGTCAGTGCCCATTGAAAGAGGATAACACGATAATGCCCAAAATAAAAAAAACTTCAAGAGAAAATGAAAAAGATAAAAAATAATACTCAGACCGTTAATATACTAGAGTGTTGTTAACACTCTGTTTTTAACACTCTATTTTGAGCCTGATAGAAGTTTGAAGAAGACCCCATTCCTTTAAAACATTGTGTGAACACCATTCAAGTTGGTAGAGGCTCCTGGTCCATGATTTAGAACCTCCAGACAATGAAAAAAGAGCAACAATCGGTCATGGATTTGGCCCAAGATGCGGGAGGACGATCAAAATTTGGATTTTATGGGGCCCATTAAAGCAAGGAAACAAATGAAATGCGAGATCAAAGAAAAGCCCAATCAATGGCCCGAAACAATTTCGTTGAGCGAACATGCTTGATGGAAGGAGATTTTCCAAATTGTGAAAAGTTTAAAGGTCAGAAACATTCGATGATAGAGATGAGACCGGAGGAAGATCTACGGTCTCAACCAATTTTGCAAAATAGACTTGTGGGGGTAAAACTACAATTTCAAATCATGAAAGGAGGTCCCAGCCTCAAATATCAACGGTCTTGATAAAGAAAAGAAGAGATATATGGTTGTGGTTCATTTCGCAATGCGAACTATCAAGCTGGTCAAAGAAACAGAAAGATATATCCGAAGTGGCCTATATGGACAACGGACCGTCGACATGCAACATGGAGGATCACTTTCACGGAGTGGGGAGGAAGAAAAATCTGTGCTATTAGTCCACGTTTTCATGTGCTATAGCTCCATACGCTTGTTCATATTTATAAAACGTGGAAATAGTCCCACTCTTTATATTGTTAATACATGATTGTGACTGGAAACAGTATGTATATTTATTTCAAAGAATAGCCTCAGCACTAGAATAGTATAAATACACTCCCGAAAGAGGGAGGAAGGGGTTGAGAGTTGAAAGTTTAGGGAAAACCTTCAAGGGTTGACGATCTCCCTTGTAAATATTATTTGATGCCTATGTTATGAATAAAATTGTAGAGGAAGAGTTGTTTCTTAAACTAGAGATTCATGTGTCATTGCTTCTTTCAATATGTATCTTCTTTACATAAAATTTAAATCCTATTTTCCATTCCAGTTTGTTGATTACTTTCATGTCTTTAACTTAGTGTATAATAGTTTGGAATTCATACTTGCTATGCTCCACCTATTGTTTCAGACATTTATCAAAGTTTCTTCTAAAGTTACATGAAATTCATCTCGCTGGTGCTCCATGTGATGGGTTGTTCTCTCTTATCTTCTAAACGCCCGCTAAATATCTCCTGATTGTGAGATCGACGGTTATCTTGCATCTGTCTGCAACCTCGTGCCATTCTTTCCCTCTTGCAAATTTTCCCTAATCAAGTTTTCGACTCCATTGCCAATGGTCCCTTGCCCTGATAATCCCACTTGCATCACACCCCACTCTACTTTGTCCCATTTCAGGAGTCCAAAGTCCTGACCATCCCTGAGTGAAAATCTTACGTGAAGTAAAGATATGAAGACAAGCGAGAGATCCCTCTCTGACTGTGCTAGGCCAGAGGTGCAGTCTAAAGTGCTTCTTCTGTTGCACCGAGATCGGGCCCTCCCCTCAACCTTGGGGCTCAATTCCGGTGCTGACAAACTGACGTCATTGCCGGGGACAAAATTGAAGATCCTCCCAGGGAAAAACGACATGGTTTTAAATATGATTGTTGATGGTGAACAATGATCAGACATCAAGAAGGTTGAGCACTTTTCACCTGGCGACTCCACTCTTGAAGGGTTTAGACTTCAGCGACTCAGCTGGTGGTACGACCCAGAAATCAAATGATCAAAAAAAGACGGGCAAGATCCGTCCAAAAGGTGAACCCCTTGTAAGGCTTAAATAATGCATGGTGGAAGTTTAAGATGCTTGAGTCTACGTTTCTTCCAAGAAGCTTTGTTCCATCTTGTAATTTTGTTCTTATCCTTCCCTAAATTTATCAGAACGGTCTTCTATGGTTCAACTCATTTTGAACAGAACTATGAATATATTCATGTTTATCCTTCTTTACAAACCGAAAGTGTTGCATCACCTTGCACTTCTGGTTTTGTCCTAGATTTCTCTCTAGAGGCACACGACGTCAAAGGTCACCCCTGTGAAATTCATGAAACCTCGGTCGGTAGCATAGCTATCGGGCCTAACTTGGTCTCTCCCATTTCTCCAAGCTGGTACAAACCACTACAACTACCTCCCATCCTCCATGAGTTTCCCATGAAACATTACAAATACCTCCCCATATTAGATGGAGAATCCAAAGACTTCATTGCTAAGAAACATTTACAGGCCTTTGAACATTTCTCTGACCTTTTTGAAAAAGAACATGATGATGTTTGCATCAGGGACTTTTCCTAGTCCTTGCAAGGGGATGCTAAAGAATAGTTCAGGTACTTGCAGCCTAAGTCCATCAACACTTGGGAAGATTGTTCTTGCACCTTCTTGAAGTTTTGTGGTAAGAGAACGCCACTAGATCAAATAAATTCATAATTCTATTCCCTGAAGAGACATGAGGGTGAGACCTTACATAATTTTAACATAATATTTGCCATCTTTTATTGTAACATGCCTAAGGAAGTCCAACCTCTTGAGAATGATGCTAAGATCTATTATGCAGCCACCTTTCCTCATGAGCTGTCCTTGCATCTTTTGGAAAGAAAATCAACCACTTTGTAGCATATGTTTATTGATTGTTTGGAGGTGGAGGAAAACCTTAAGATGTCCAAAAATTTGTCAGATCAGGACAACGGTGGTGAAATAAAAGATACATTAAAATTGGTTGGGCCCTATAAGTAGAATGAAAAAGTCCCTGTTCAGCTAAATATTTCTCTTGGTATAAAGAAAGATGACTGGCTCAATATAGGAACAAGTGATCTTGTAGGCATGTTCTTTAAAGATTGTGACCTGCGCCACCTCGTATCCATATAAGGTGATTTTAAGAAGGAATTTGGCACACCTATGTACGATGAATATGAGGAAGAATACCTATGGACTGTACCTGAGAAGCTGGCCATTGAACCAAGACTTTCTCATGGAGAGGACCAAGATCCTATGCAAAATCAGGAGGTTAAAGCAGAAAAGGGTGATAAGGGAACTGACGGTGATAACTTACCCTTGTGTTATGCCTCATTTGAATTAATACGGCACATTATTAAAGCCTCTAAGCAAAAGTAGAAAGAAGGGGATATGGTACAGTCCAGAGACTTGTATGGAAGAGAGGATAATAAAAAGAAGCAGCCAGGCAATCCCTGTCCAGTTATCGATACATCGGGGGTTTGTAATAAGGTGTCAAGTCATAAAGAAGGATGCAGCAGCCCTCAAATAAATACATTTTTTAATGTTCTACCTTCAGAAATGTCGCCCTATACAGGAGGAATATGCATACTCAGTTCCACTGGAGAAAAGGAGGACCTCCCTCTTGAAACACACCAAGCTCTCGTTGCAGAAATTTCAGGCGAAAAGAGGGATGTTTCATTGAAGAAATATTCTGTGGGCCCTCTCTTACAATCATCCAAGTATCATCCTGACAGACCACCAGAAGAAAGGAGTTCCGGACAGTTGTCCTACGAGTGGAGGACGGAATATGTTGGGGGTTGCCATGTTTTCTATGACCCCATATCAGAGTACATGGAAGGACTAGGTAACGGTAATGACTGGTCACATCTTTGCGGTAAAGATCAGTCTATATTCTATAGCTTTCTTCCATTATCTATTTCATTTCCATCCATCAAGCATGAAAAAAGAACCACACTATTAGGTAAGTTACTTGAATGGATTCATTGGAAGTCCGATTTCACTTAATCGGACTTATGAACTAAATTAGGTAGGGTAGGTAGGAACCAATAAGCTTGAAAATCGTCAATCATTTCCTTCATTACTATTTTAGTTTTCTTTCATTTTCAGTTGTAAGCACAGGTTTACAGTTAAGAGCATGGTTTGCAAGAGTGGCATGAATTCGCTGCAGTAGTAGCTCAGAGCAGAATGGAGATTTCAAAGAAATATTGAAGACAACCCAATGGATTTGGCACTTGGTCTATGGGGGTTCTTTGCTACCTCACTGAGAGGATAGCATCCCTCATGGAGCCGATTGTTAACACTCTGTTTTTAACAGTCTATTTTGAGCCTAACAGAATTTTGAAGAAGGCCCCATTCCTTTAAAACATTGTGTGAATACCATTCAGGTTGGTAGAGGCTCCTGGTCCTTGATTTAGAACTGTTGGACAATGAAAAAGAGCAACGATCGGTCATGGTTTTGGCCCAAGATGTGGGAGGACAATCAAAATTTGGCTTTCGTGGGGTTCGTTAAAGCAAGGAAACAAATGAAAAGCCGAGATCAAAGCAAAGCCCAATCAACGGATCGAAACAATTTCGTTGAGCAAACATGCTCGATGGAAGGAGCTTTTCCAAATTGCAAAAAGGTTAAAGGTTAGAAACATTCGATGGCAGAGATGATACCAGAGGAAGATCTACGGTCTCATCCAATTTCGCAAAACGGACTTGTGCGGATATAACTGCAATTTCAAATCACGAAAGGCAGTCCCAGCCCCGAATATCAACGGTCCCGATAAGGAAAAGAAGAGATATATGGTTATGGTTCATTTCACAATGCAAAATAGCAAGCTAGTCAAAGAAATAGAAAGATATATCCGAAGTGGCCTGAATGGACAATGGACCATCAGCATGCAACATGGAGGATCACTTTCACGGAGTGGGGAGGAAGAAAACTCTGTGCTGTCAATCCACGTTTTCACGTGCTGTAGCTCCATACACTTGTTCATATTTGTAAAACGTGGCAATAGTCCCACTCTTTATATTGTTAATGCATGATTGTGACTGTAAACAGTCTGTAGGTTTATTTTGGAGAATAGTCTTAGCACTAGAATAGTATAAATACACTCCCGAAAGAGGGAGGAAGGGGTTGAGAGTTGAAAGGTTAGGGAAAACCTTCAAGGGCTGAGGCTCTCCATTGTAAATAAGATGTGATGCCTGTGTTATGAATAAAATTGCAGAGGAAGAGTTGTTTCTTAAACCAAAGATTCATGTGTCGTTTCTTCTTTCAATATGTATCTTCTTTACGTGAAATGTATATCCTGTTTTCCATTCCAGTTTGTTGATTGCTTTCATGTCTATAACTTAGTGTATAACAGTTTGGAATTCATACTTGCTATGCTCCACCTGTTGTTTCAGACATTTATCAAAGTTTCTTCTAAAGTTACGTGGAATTCATCTCGCTGATGCTTCACGTGATGGGTTGTTCTCTCTTATCTTCTAAACGCCTGCTAAATATCTCCTGATTGCAAGATCAACGGCTATCTTGCCTCTGTCTACAACCTCGTGCCATTCTTTCCCTCTTGCAAATGTTCCCTACTCAGGTTTTCGACTCCATTGCCAATGGTCCCTTTCCTTAATAATCCCACCTACATCTCACGCCACTCTACTTTGTCCCAATTCAGGAGTCCAGTCTCTTCACCATCCCTGAGCGAATATCTTACGCGAATTAAATATTTGAAGACAAGCGAGAGATCCCTCTCTGATTGTGCTAGGCCGAAGGCATAGCCGAAAGTGGTTCTGCTGTTGCACCGGGAGGGGGCCCTTCCCTCAACCTTGGAGCTCAATTCCGGTGCTAAGAGTTCCCACATACTCTCAAGGGTAAAGAAGCCTCATGGTATTTTTCACTACAGGAAAACTCAATCCCAAATTGGAACACCTTTGAGAGATTGTTGAGAAACAAGTATGGAACCTAGAGAACTGTAACTGCTTTAATGAAAGAATTGCTTTCCCTTAGAAAGGAAAAGAAAGAAAGGGTTCATAATGTCACTCAGAGGTTTTTTTCCTATCTAAATAACTTTGATGCGGCTATAAAACTTTCTAAGAACACCTTAATTGAATATTACACTTCAGCTCTGGGCCCCGACCTAGCTATGTTTGTCAAAAGATGAGTTAAACCCACCTGAGTGGAAACATATGAGGAAGTTGAGAAAGTGGAAGCTGAAATGGAGAGTATAGACCAATATGCTACAAAATTAGAGAAAAGGACTTTTGGAAATAGAAATCCTTTGTTGTTAACTAAGCCTAAAGATGAGCGGTCACATGAATTAGATGGTGTGGTAAAAATGGTGTAGAAACTTTCAAATAGAGTAGATGATTTGGAAAAGGAAAAGGAGGCCCATAAGAAATACAAAACTTATTATAAAAAGAGAGATGATAGTGGTCCATCCAAACCTCCTACTCATAGTCCTTTGTCTATGATCTTAATAGAAGTGGGAATGGAAAATTTTTGTACATTACATTGGTAGCCTCACTTTGAAATTTTTTTCCCACAGTGGATAAATTCTATAACTTTAGTGATGAATCAGTTACTAGATTCCAAGTTAACAGAAACTGTGGATGAAAAAGAGAAAATTCATGAACCAACAGAGACACAGGAAGAAGACATTGGTTTTATGGGATTGTGTATCCATGTTTAGTATAAAGGATGAAGGTCTCACTGAGGAAGAAGAAATATCAGAAAAAAATGTTACAACAAGGAGTCAAGGCCCATTGAAAGAGGATAACACGATAATGCCCAAAATAAAAAAAACTTCAAGAGAAAATGAAAAATATAAAAATAATACTCAGACCGTTAATATACCAAAGTTTGTCATCATGAGTCAGAATCCCAAGGTAGTCTGTATTTCTGTGAAGTATGCAGAAAACAAAGTTGGGAATGTCAAGCAAAATTCCACCGAGCATGAAATGGGATACAACATTGTAGAAGATATTAAAAAGACTAAGGAAAACATCTCTTTGTTTGAAATGTGTAACCTACCCCAACAAAAGGAAAAGTTGTTGAAAGCACTTGAGACACCTATAACGGAACCCCAGAATGATAACCAGGCTGAGGAAGAGATTGGAGAAGAGACTATAGGAGGAAAGTCTAAATATAAAACTCCAGAGTTCCTACTCACTTTTGAAAATTTTAATTTCAACATATATAACTATTTGGTGGACTCTGGAGCATCAGTGAATTTCATGCTAGTTTTAGTTTGCAAGAAAACAAATGGTCAACCCAAGCCAACTACAGGTCAAGTTGCCCAATTGGATAAGACTGCAGTGGAAGTGGCAGGAGAAATGGAGGATGTCCTAATATGTTTGTCAGCAGATGAGAGAGTCTGCCAATATATAGACATTGTGGCAGCAAATATTTGGGACATGTATGGACTAGTTTTGAGCCAGGATTTGTTGGCAAAATTAGATGGTTATTTTTCCTTAGATTGGTCACATTTGTGGTTTCCCTACAAAGTTTTTCAAAATCAAATAA
Organism: Pseudotsuga menziesii; assembly: GCA_001517045.1. Classification (NCBI taxonomy): domain Eukaryota; kingdom Viridiplantae; phylum Streptophyta; class Pinopsida; order Pinales; family Pinaceae; genus Pseudotsuga; species Pseudotsuga menziesii. Next base: position 565,573 of record LPNX010812966.1, on the reverse strand, counting down.
AGGTTTTGAGGGAGCCTCAGATGAGACACAACCTAACACAGTTGAAGGGGAAGATTGAACCAGTTAACTCTGTTTTGGGGAACTATTTTCTTGAGCTTGAACTGGGAAATTATCAAGCTGAAGAATCCAGTGACACATTAGATACCCATCCCGATCTCCTTCAGTTTTCATGGGCTGATAATATTGATTGTAATATAGTAGAGTTAGTCTCAGATGTAGATAGTAGTTCTAATTCAGTAGGGATAGAGAATAAATTTTGGATTCTTTATTTTGATGGTTCCAAAACCCTAGAAGGATCAAGAGCTGGTTGTGTATTGATGGATCCTGGAAAAAAAAACATTTCCTTTGCTGTAAATTAGAATTTGAGTGTGATAATAACACATCCAAGTACGAAGCATTGGTCTAGGGACTAAAAAAGGAAATGGAATTTAAAGTAAAAAATCTAAAAGTATATGGATATTATGAAATCCTTGTTAAACAAGTCCAAAACACAATTCATTGGATATCACCACATATGAAGGCTTATCAAAATGAAGTATGGGATTTACTAACAAACTTTGATGCATTCAATATCACTTCAATTCCTAGGTTAAATAATGCAACAACTGACTTGTTAGCTACTTCAGCTGCAAGGATGGTACCAATGAATAATAGATGTTCAATTGAATTGATTTTTAGGCCCTCCGTTCCAGACAATATCACCAATCTAAGGGTGTTTGATGATGATCAACAAATCTTGGAATGCCTAATGAATGATGAAACCTTCAAATGAGCCTTAATATATGATGCATAACATCAAGACAACATTTATAATGGAAATTTCATTCCTAAAGGAGTAAGAACATTGGAACACATGTTTGATCTAGACTACAAGTTTAAAATACCAGCAAATGTCAAGACACACAGCTCGTCTTTGCTATTCGAACTGATTAATCTAGGGTCAGAGGCTAATCCCAAATATGTCAACGCAGGGAAGTGTTGTTCACCTGAGGAAAGGAGAAAATTTATTATCTTGTTCAGACAATACAAATATGTCTCTGCTTGGACATATGAATACCTCAAAACTTATGACACCAAAATTATACAACATGTCATTCCAATCAAAGCTAGAGTCAAACCTTTCCAGCATCGTATGAGGAAGATGCACCTCAAACTAGAACCTCTAATTCAAAGAGAGGTGAAGAAGCTTCTTGATGCTAAGATCATATTTAAGGTTAGACATTCAGAATGGCTTTCAAATTTGGTGCTAGTACAAAAGAAGTCTGGAGAGATCAGACTCTGTGTTGATTTCAGAAATTTAAACTGTGCATCTGATAAAGACAATTACCCTGTCCCACCCATGGAACAGATATTAAAAATGGTCTCAATATATAACCAAGTGTTAGTAGTAGAAGAAGAGTGACTGAAGACCACTTTCAGAACCAAGTGGGGGACTTTTGCATATAGGAGAATTCCCTTTGGACTCATTAATGCTGGAGTAACTTTCCAAAGGGCTATGGATATAGATTTCTACAGTCTAATTTTTCAAAGTGTGTTGGTTTATTTGGATGATGTCATGATATTCTCTAAGAAAAGAGAAGAACATGTCTTTCATTTGAAACAAATTTTCAAACGCTGTTGAAAGTATGGCATTTCTTTAAATCCAAAGAAATGTGTGTTCGCTGTTAGAGAAGGAAAGCTATTGGGTGACATAGTTTCAAAGAAAGGGATCTCAATAAACACATGGAGAATTAAAGCAATAGAGCATATCTCTTTACCCCATAATAAAAAGGGCATCCAGTCTTTTATGGGGACAATAAATTTTGTGTGAAGGTTTGTGCCAGAGTTTTCCCAAATAGTCAAACCTTTGCAACAAATGGTCAAGCAAAGTGTTCAATTCAAGTGGACTGATTCAAAAAAGGGTGCATTTAACAAGATCAAAACCTCAATAGCTCATGAACCATGCCTTAAAAGTCCCAACTTTGAAAAGGACTTCATCTTCTACACTTTTTCTTCAGACAATTCATTAGAAATGGTGCTTACGCAGAAAGAAGAAGGGGGAGATGAGTACCCCATATTGTTTCTGAGCACTAGCCTACAAGGTGCTGAATTGAATTATCCTATAGTTGATAAGCAAGCTTATGTATTTTTTGAGGTGGTGAAGCAATCCAGACCATATATACTAAATAACCGTACCAAAGTGATAGTTCCACAACCGACAGTCCAATCTCTTTTCGTGCAGAAAGAGTTAGGAGAAAGAAGAGGCAACTGGGTAACAACCTTACAAGAGTACAACTTAGAATTCAAACCAGTGACCATAGTCAAAGGGAACAGGCTTTGCAAATTGATGACTGAGAGTTGGGAAAATGAAGAAAACAATTGGGAGAATGAAGCTGAGTTACACATGGTGGATGTATTCCCTTTATTTACAGCTCCAGAATCCTGGTACAGAGACTTGGTTCATTATCTTCAAGAATGATACTTTCCTAAACACTGGAATCCCAAGCATAGGAGAGCGTTACGCTTAACGTAAGCCTCATATTAGATTATTGTTGGAGTTATGTTTCGAAAAAAATATGGAGTGTTTCTCCAATGTTTGGAACACGATGATGTAACTAAGGTTGTTATAGAGCTACATGATGGACCTGCTGGAGGTCATTTCTCAAGAGATACTACAACACATAAGATTTTGAGAGCTGAGTATTATTGTCTAACTCTATCCAAGGATGCTCATGTTCATGTTAGGATATGTGATACTTGTCAAAGGAGTGGTGGAAGACAAGAAAAGGCAGTAGGACCATTAAAATAAGTTATTATTTCCGAACCATTTGAGCAGTGGGGGATTGATTTTATTGAAGAGATCAATCCAAATTCCTTGTTGCAGCACAAATACATCTTGATAGCAATAGACTAATTCACCAGATGGGTAGAACCATTTAATTGCAAAAAGTGAATGAGAATGCAATTATGGAATTCTTGCAATACCATATTATGATGAGGTTTGGGGTTCCAATTTTCCTGGATTTTAATAATGCTTCCTATTTTCATCTATTAAACTGAATGCATTTGCAAATGCAAAAGGGATTAAGTTACATTATTCTACTAACTACTATCCACAAGATAATGGTCTAGCAGAATCTACAAATAAAAATCTCATGAGGATTGTGAAGAAAATAGTAATAGAAAATCAAAGGAGTTGGCACGCAGCTTTTCCTAATGCACTCTGGGATGAGAGAGTCACAACCAAGAAATCCTTAGGTGTGTCATGCTATACTCTAGTCTACGGGAAAGAATCCATCCTGCCTCCATATATTTTGTTGCCTTCCTCTTAATTAGATCAATCCTCTAGAGGAACTGAGAATGAGGTCCTGCAAGTCGTAATCAATACTCTGCTAAAGTTGGAAGAGTCTAGATCCAATTTGAAAGAAAGGTTTAAGAACCAACATGAAATAGTGAAGAGATGGTTTGATAAACACAAAGTCAGAAAGAAGGAATTTGAAGTAGGTGATTTGGTTCTTAAATGGGATGACCCGCATGATGAGAAGGGAAAACACACTAAATTTCAACAATTGTGGATAGACCCTTTCCAGATTGCAAATAAATTAGGCCCCTCAACCTATAAATTACAATATTTATAGGGGTGGGAAGAAAACTTGCCAGTCAATGGTTTAGTTATCAAAACATATTTTTCTTCACGCTGTTAAGTTTTCTTTGTACATAAATAAACTTTTTTTTTATTTGTTTCAAGTCTTGTTTTCCTTAGATTAGTTCTGCTTTATTTTAACTTTGATTTCTTAGATTTTGATTTCTTTTAGTTTGTTTACTTTACATCATATTTTCAATAAACTAGCACAACCTTTGTCTTTGGAGTTCATTAGAGTTCTAGATAAATTGAAAATCTTTTGACTAAAGGAATGCTTACTATTTGCACATATATCATGCTTAAATATTCTTTAATATTAGTAGATTATCTGAATAGATTTTGAACACATTGAAGTCCTATTTAATCCTTGTAAAATAACTAAGGTAAAAAAAGTCCAGAATACTATTTTGAGAATCCATTCACTTCACACTAAAGTATGTCCTAGGAAGCTAACAACAAAAGACCCATGGAAAGGAAGCAGGGTGAACAGTTGTATGGTATTTAAATAATCCCATGCCACAAATAAAATCCAAAATGCCAAAAGAGACAAGTTTCCCAGAAAGAAAGCATACATCAAAAGACATACTGAATAAAATCAGTTTGGATAAGATTGCTCAAAGGTTCTTCTCCATCTGTGCGCTGAAAGAAAAATATCTCTCACACAAAAGGACAATATGGATGGAAGTACCTAAAACAAATTTTAAGTGAAGAAAGCAATCCAAGAAGACTCAAAAGGACAAAATTCTGAAGAAAACATCAAAAGAATGCAAAAGGCATGGGAATGAGGAACAAACGAATATATCTGTTCACACCCTGTTACAATCCTGTGGTGTCTAAGTTGGAAGCAGTTTGAAGGCATAAGTAAAATGAACTTCATATCTTGGCCTCATAAGAGTTATAGAGACTTTGAAATCCTAGTTCCCCTATCCTATTGGACCATAATCAATGTTAAAGTTTATAAATCTTGCATTCTAGAAAAATATGGGCATCTTAAAGAATTTGGTAAAGTTTGTTTAACAGGATACTTCAAAGCAGTCTTTGTTCAAAAGTCGGTTTTCCAGAGATCTGTGTTCTTCGGTTAGTCACCAATTGCTGTGGCTGGAACTATCATCCCAAAAAAAATTTGAATTTTTAGGGCCCCCCTGATCTTTTAGTTTTTAGAAGGATTTGAAAGTCTATATTTAACTCACAAAGAATTTGTTTCATGACTTAAGTTTTTGCAAAAGAATATTTCTTTTCTTTTATCCAATGTATCGAATGCACTCTTGAAAGTTCATCCGATGTATCGGAAGCATAGTGCTCTAGCCACTCGGTTCTCTTTGTCAAGCGCTTCCAAAAAAGTCTTCTGATACATCAAATGTACCTTGGTTTATGTTATTATAAAACACTAGCTGATGCTCTAGGATGATTAGTCCAAAGCCTTTCCGACACATCAGGTCTCCCTTGTCATTTTATTTTCTGATCTCCGTGGAAATTTTTTTATGGTTCTATCGGTCATTTCGGCTGGCTATTTCCGAGTGTTCTGAGAGTCTAGTTATGCTTCCTACTGATGCTTTAGATGCATAGTCTGATGCATATCTGATGTCTTCTCAAAGTTTATTCCGACGCCGGAGTGGTGTTAGTTTTTTGTCATACTGATGGGAACACTAATCCATTTACTCGTCTTAGTGTATTAGTTTTTAACCACCCGATAGATATTGGGCTTGTTCTTTCCAAAAACTTGAGGCCTTTGCATCCAATAGCAGGATCATTTTCGATATGTTTTTGGCGCTAATGGGTTCCCACCCGAGGCTATTCCTAATGCTCACCCGCATTCAAGCCTATAAAATCCCGTAAGGGGTTTTTTCCACGGTTATTATTTCACAGTATTGTTATCCATTTGGAGCTGTGGAGCTGTCAGTGTCTGAGCGAGTTCTTATCCAGCAGGGATCATTCTTTTCCAATTCATTTCAGAGATCCAGGTAGGATCTCATTAATTGTCCCATTACTTGGTGAGCTTTTAGAATAGCTTGGTAGGGTTAGGTTTGTTTTCTTTTCCAAGGAGGGTATTTAAGCGTTGTGGTCATATTATTATGAAGTAGTTCTTGGTTTGGGTAGCTAGGCTAGCCATTTATTTTACCTACCCCATCCATTGTATCCCAGCTGCTACCATGGTGTTTCTTATGACTGTCAATGGTAGAGGGAGGGCAGTGGGCAGATGAGTGTTTCACCGTTTGCACCACTCCCCTGTTTCATTAATCAGAGTATGGCACTACTGTGGCTGTTGGCTAGTTGGAAGAGGCATTTTTTGCGAAATGTCGTCGGAGGGATTTATAGTTAAGGTGAAAAACCTGGTTATCCATGGGATTTGTCTTCCCATGGCATTTCTGAGTTTCTTCATCCTCATCGATATTATTGATGTCGATATGCTCATAAATGCGTTCCTGTTGTCAGGAATATTGTACCTTCTGCGGACAGAAGTTGTTCCTCTAGTCTGAATGGTTCAAATCCAGAACAAATAAGTGGACAAAAAAGGATGAATACCTTCCCTGAATGTTGTAAACACTTGGAATAATGCTTTGATGACAAACCTGTGTACTTGCAGAACATGTCAAACAAAAAAGAACATCAAAGCTACCAGAACATTATTTATACATCCATACTAGTGACTAATGAATCCAGTAACATATACATGCGAGATCAGTACAACTGATATGTGGGATAGAAATTAGCTTTGCATTAAGAAATCAATGAAGAAGCTTACAACTATTGCCTTAGTGTTGACAACCTCCTCCACAATACAAACACCTCATCCCCAATAGCTCCAACTTGCTCTCTTGTGCTCTCCAATGGATTGGGATAGATAGTCAATTCAACAGCATAACATTAGCATTCAGTTATCCCCCCACAACTGTGGGACATGAACTTGTATTTATAGGGCTCAATGGATAGGGATAGTTGAGATAATTGTGGGTGAGGTGGCCATAAGATCCTAATAAGAGGAATCTCGACTCCAACCAACCCAGATTGATAGGGATAAGGGAGGACACGAGGCTCATGTTGTAAAAAGCTCAAGAATCCTGTTTTTTCCAATTTTACCAAGGGCACTGCTTATGTTCCTTTATGACAGAGCAGTTTAGGTGAGAACCACTTTAAGAACAAAGCACATATGCGGTGGTACTACTTTTCTATAACAGGGCTCAGGCGATGTTGAACAAGGTACCACTCATTAGCTAAAGGGAATGTGTGGTGCTAGGTTTTTCCATGTAGAATTGACATATACAGAGCATTTTTTCCACTCCAAGTTTGGGATTTAGGGAAAACATAGGTGTTAAGGATCTCATCACATGTTAGTGACAAGATTTAGGTATAACAAAATACCCCACAAAGAATGAGGCTTATAGGGATACGATAAGCAAGAGATTTGAGAGAACAAGTTGTCACTTCGAGGTAAGAGTCAGCTTGATCGGAGAGTGTCGTCGACTAGACATCTGCAATACATCAATACTTTTGACTCATAGACAAATGTAACCAACTCATGGCTGTGGACCAATACAAGGTAGATCCATGAGAGGAATAAAACACCATGGCTACTAGAATACAACATATATCCATGTGATAGAGGACTCAAACTTGGACACAGCTACTAGACATACAACATATATCTATGTCATACAGATGCAAATTTGAGCATAGCCACGACCATACAAATGTGGATGCATGCTAGACATACAAAACTCCATCGCAACCTAGGGAAAGCAATGAATGATAAAGAAGTACCTAGGGTCTTCATCTCATTTTCCACAAAGTATGATTCTATCCATGTGATTACAATGTTCCGAAGTCGAACATGGTAGAAACCACTTGATTACTGGCCAATGATGTGAACCATTAACAAGTGCGATGGAGATCACCATTGATGTCAATGATTCCTAAGGTACCCTAGTACAATCTACTGAGTGTGAATAGATGTCATGATGTCAAACACCCAGTCGATTCTATCAATCAAAGGTCAATGATGTGAACCTATGTCAAGAGAGAGAGAATCCATCATTGAGGCATACATATATCAAGGTACTAAATTTCTTTCTGAGACTATTTCCTGGATGATGAGATGATGTTGACAGGAATAATCTCATCGAAGGAGGGCCATGATGAATCCCACATCAACGACATGAAACTCGGAACAAAGTTCTGGAATGATGTGAATGAGGTAACCATAAGACTGACTCAAAAGTACTGACACAAAGACTGTTTTGACTGCAGAGATAAACTTTTTCAACATCCTTTTGAACATCGAGTGGCACGACAAAAGACTTGGCAGCATGACTAGACCAGACAAACACACAGTGCGACGGTGGAAAATGCATTCTTTTGAAAGACTCAAAGGAGTGACATGAATCATGAAAGTGGATCATCATGGAAATCAGCTGAATGCCCAATGGACTGAAATGATATGTAGACAAGTGCCATGTTCAAAGGTAACGACAAACTTCCATTTAATTGCAAAATGATTCCCTTCCCATAATTTCCCCATCATGGTTGATGAGTGCCTCTTTTTGTTTTTATGAGTTCAAAGAGGGTAACAAACACTCATTGTAAGTCGTCTAAAGACAAGCCCAAACTCATATGTTTTATGAACCTGAGAGAGGAGGGATTCATTCCCAAAAGGGGGTCTCTCAATGTTTAATTTAATTATTCCAATGAAAGTTACCTCGGTATCGTTCATGTTTAAAGAGTCTGAATGACTACGGAAGAAGACTCCACAGGGTCCTTTTTCATAAAATAGTTCATCTAAACCGAAAAAGTGATAACCTACCATCAGATCAATGACTCTTCAAGTTCTTTAACAAGCGTGAAGAAGACAAGATCATTCGACAATATTTCCGTATTTAAGGAGCCCGAAAAGAGTTTAAAGAAACTCCACTAGTTCTCTTTTCACGATGAGGGATTTTACGACTCTGAAAATAATCACAAAAGGACTCAGACCTTTGATGCTAAGTTTGGAGAGCATGACCAAAGTGTCACAATAAATTCTCAAAGACTTTTTTCGTTTTATGGTAGTACGAAAAAATCAAAAACAAACTCCCAAAACTTTTACTGCTACTGCTCTTTATCCTGCAATGACTTAAAAACAACTGTTAAACTCTCCAATAAATGACATTAAAGGATCATGATTGATAGATTTTAAAAACTATGACATGCCAAAACCTAGAATGTTTATGAAAGTTATGTAAATAGTAAAAAACAAACATTTTACCATTTACCAATAGTGGAGAGCCTTTGGAGAAGTTTCTTGGTCATATTTTCAGCTGGTGATTCAGGGAGCATCTACCGTCGGATTTACACACCGTCAGTTCCAGGTAAAAGCTTGAACCTTTCTTTTTCATTTCATGCTCTCATTTTTTATTTTTGGAGGTGTTTTGGGCTATTTGAGAGAGCCCTAAAACCATGAATGTGGGCACTTCTCTTATCCCTTACGGGATAAGTGGTACCCTACTAGGACCGCTCCTAAAACACTTGACACAGGCAGTGCCACCATCTATCCTCAATGGGACTTAGGCGGTGTCGGCTATGGGTGAATAAAAACATATGTACAAGCCAAAATAGATGATTTTTTATGATTTCAATGGTTGATGATGTTTCTAATTATCCTTGTGATGGTTTTTGACAAGTTTTCCTTGGTAAAAAATGGTCATTTGGAAAGAGAGGCAACATGACAATGATGATGCATTTGCTTAACGAAACGTGGGTTGTATAACCGCATTGAGAGACTATGGTATTCTAAAGTTTTTTCGCACACCCAGCATGGTATCACATGAGCGTTTATTAGAGCATATTCTCCGTATGTGGAATTTGGAGCAACAATATTTTGAGGTGGGTGCTCATGTATTGACAATTGAAGTAGAAGATATCTACTTCCTGACAGGCCTATCGAGACGGGGTGCTCCCATATCTTTGACTGGTTCCCATGAAGGAAACATTACCACTTAGAAACTAAGAAATTTCCATTGTATTCCTTGGACCAGAACATCGGGGAAGAAAATTCCCATAAAAGCAGTGGTGGATGGCCCTCTTCACACATTTTTATTTACCATGCTACATCAGGAATCTAGAGCGCATATGCTCTATTTTATAGAGGCTATGGCATCCACAGTATTCAACTGGGTGGAGGCTCTACTTCTGGTTTTCAAAGATCAGCTGACCAAGTGTCGGTAGGGGGAGCTGAAATAGTTCGGTTTTGGTTCCATTCTAGCGTGTTTCTTTTTTGAGAGGGTCCCTCAGCTGAGACCCCAGGTGGTGTTCACTGAGTTGAGGGCGAGAGACCCTCGCATGCTGAGGTGGGTCCGTATCATGGCCCGCACAAAAGAGGGTAGAGTCAAGGTGAAGTTCTGAGACCGATTTTTCTGATGCCTAAGAGATCAGCTCCTCATGGTTGAGGACTATGCATACGCAAGCATTGACTTCAGTGGTGACCCTGATCTGCCATTTTCACCTGGTGGATAGTGGGGTGATATTGGTAAGAAAAAAAAACCCTAAAATGGAAATTATGTTTTTATGTTTTATATTTTTTATGTGTAGTAATGAGACTTAAATGTTTTCATGCAGATGTCAGAGCAATACAACCTGGGGGATCCTCCCCACTAGACAGGCGAGCTGGAGCTCATTTTGTCCCACAAGGTGATGATCTGAGAGGGGATATAGAGGAGAACCTTGAGAGGTTAACTCTATACATCCCATATTCCTCGATCGATGACCTCCCACTGAGGTATCAGAGGCCCACTGCGGGAGTACCGGGTCATTTCAGTAGACTGCTACGTCGAGTAGCCCGGGTATTCATGTGTTACCACGAGCATCACTAGATGATAGGGTGCATGATGTATTTAATGAAAGCTGATAGATACTTCAGGATTTTTGTATGATGTTTTTTTCCTGAAAGCCTGGGCGCTTCAGATGAGGTCTCATGACCTATTTTTTGTAAAGCATGTTTATATATATATACAGACTTCTACTTTGGTGTCTATATGTCTCAAATGGTGAATGTATTTATATGATTTTTATGTGTCTTTTATAGTTTATTTACAGTGAACCATGTTTGATTTCCACGTCATGAATGGGTAATATGCTAGTCTAGGATGGAATTTTTCAATGAGTCGACAACTGCATTATCTTCCCTAGGGATGTGCCTATAGGTAATAGCTTCAAATGACCTCTCCAATAAACATACACTTGGAAGAGACTGAGAAGCATGAGATTCGTGATGGTATAGACACAGTTTAAATGACAAACCACTAGTTGTGAGTCCATCAAAACTACCAAGTTACAAACATCCTGGGAGGCAGCTTCACTCAGAAGACCTATGACTGCTTGATACTCGGTGATGTTGTTGGTAGAGGGACCAATACAAACTACTACTAAACTGACCAAATCATAAGCTGGGGAATAGAGAACCCAAACAGCTAAGGAAATATTCAAGGTGTGGCAGAAAGCACCATCAGTGAAGCCGTAGAAAGCTATTTACTCTGCACGACCAAAACATGGTATAAACATATACGAAAAATAAAATCACAACCATATTGAAAATACTTAAGCACACTAAAAATTAAAGTAATATACATATATACAAGGTACAATACAAGTAACATCTAGGCATAGTACCTCTTTAGGTACAACCCATTGCGAGTTTGTCCTAAGGGGATTCCATCATAGTCCATGAGCTCGTAGGCCCCTTTCTCTAAAAATTTGGAAATAACGAAAGGACCGTACCACATGGACTTGAACTTCCCTTTCTCTGGTTTGTCATATCTTTGATCATAGGTTAAAACTAGGTCACCTTCATTAAACGCACGAGGTTGGACATACTTGTCATACTGCGCCTTGATGCATTTCTTTTGCGCCTCATTGGCTAAGGAAACATCTCTTCTAGTTTCATCAAGGTTGTTCAAGTAGAGAAATCTTTATTCCTCTGTGGAAGTGTCTGGGAGAAGTTCGATGGCAGGTTTCAAGGATGGAATTTGACATTGAATAGGTAAGACAACTTCTAGTCCATACACAAGCTAGAAGGGTGTAAAACCAGTAGCTGTTTTTACTGAAGTTATGTAAGCCCAAAGAGTGGAGAAAAGAATATGGTGCCAGTTGGATTTATGGTCTCCAACCATCTAAAGCAGCATTGTTTTCAAAACTTTATTAATGACCTCTAATTTACCATTACCTTGTGGATAATAGGGTGTTGAGTTTTCATGACAAAAACCTAGCTTGGCACTTAGTTCCTCCATCATTTGATTACGAAAATGTGATCCGTGATCTGTAACTATGGACTGCGTGACTCTAAATATTGCTATCACATGATTGAACAGGAAGAGAGCGATAGTCTGTAGGCATGGCCTCAGCCCATTTTGTAAAATAATTCATGGCAAAAGGGCCAACCGCAATGACGGGGTGTAACGAAGCAGGGTGGGTGTGCTTTTTCGGATAGAAATGTTGACAGGGTGGGCATTTCTTAACAGCCTTGTGACAATCTTTAAAGATTGAAGGATAGAAATAGCCAGCCCGAAGGATTTTCTAGGCTGTAGCCATCCTAGATAGATGACCGCCACATGCTCCAGAGTGGCAGTCATTCAAAAATTATTCAACTTCCTCATGGGTAAGGCATCACCAGAGAACGGAATTGATACCACGTCTATACAAAGTGTCATTCAAGATGAGGTAGTATTTTACGTGGTGACGTATACGTCGGCGATCGTCACGGGATAGAGTGGGCTGAAATATTTGTGTCTAGAGATAAATGAGCAAATCTTCATACCATGGGTCAGTAGTGCTTATCAGGAAAAATAATTCATATGGGAATGAATCATTGGGCTCAGATTCCATCGAAGCACAGGGAAGATCAAACATGAGCTCAGCAAAGACCAAGGATTTCTTTAACGTAGCTTTAGAAAATTCTAGATCAAACTCTTGTAGGATGACTATCCATCGGGAATACTTGCCCCCGAGCACCTGATGAGTCAAGATGCAATACATAGGGTTCTGGTCTGCCAATATAGTGGTTGTGCAGAGCAAAATGTGGTGACAAAATTTCTGAACAGAAATGACCATGACCAATGCTAATTTCTCCACACGTGAGTATCGATTTTTGAAATCCATAATATTCTTACTAGCATAGTAGATCACATGCTCCTGACCGTCAGGATTCTCCTGCACCAAAACCATAGTGATGGTAGTAGTGGAGGCAACAATGTATAAGAGAAAATCCTTTGAATAATATGGGGGATGTATCATGGGTGAGTGAGTTAGAGCATGTTTGAGATTATAAAAGGCTTGTTGGGCTTGGTCATCCCAGAAGAATGGAGTGTCCTTCTTAAGGAGACGCATATAACCATGTGTTTTCTCTACAAAATTTCAAACGAAATGGAGGAGGAAGTTTTCCTTCCCTTGCAAACTTTGGAGTTCTAGAAGGTTGGTCAGGGATGGTAGGGCTAGAATAGTGGCAATTTTCAATGGATCTATTTGGATGCCATCCTTAGAAACCACAAAACCTAACAGGCATCCCGTCTCAATGCAAAAAACACATTTATGAGGATTGAGCCATATGTTATAATGACAGCATATCAAGAAAATGTCTCTAAGATGACCAGGGTGGTCCTCCCATCACTGTGAATTAGTTGGGAGGTCGTCAGGGTATGGTTCTACAATATGTTTTATATCATGAAATGCATAGGACATAGCACGCTGGAAAGTGGCTCCAGTGTTTTTCAGGCTGAATGGTAACTTCCTATATGCAAAGGTTCCCCATGGGAAAATAAATGTTGTCTTGTGCTGATTGGTGGGTAAAATATCAATCTTATTATAACCCGAAAATCCATCCATGAATGAAAAGATGACACTTTCGGCACAATTGTCGATAATTTGGTCGATATGTGGAGTGGGAAAGTTGTCTTTGGGACAAGCTTTGTTCGAATCTCTAAAATCGATGTAGACTCTAATGGTGCCCTAATTTTTATTGATAGGGACGATATTCGATACCCATTCTGTCAGGGGTATGGGGTAAATAAACCCTGCTTTTAGAAGCTTTTCTATTTCAGCTTTGATAGTTGTGGCTTTCCATGGATGGACTTGTCTTAGTTTTTGCCTGACAGGTTTTGCGGTGGGATAGGTTTTTATTTTGTGAACCACAATGGATGGGTCTATCCTCGGCATTTCTTTCGTAAGACTAGGAAAAAACATCTCGAAATTCTTTGAAAAGTGCTCTATATGCTTTAGATTCTTCTGCTGAGTAGTTCTGCCTAACATGAACGTGCTCAAGGGTTCCAAGATTGGCTGATATGTCAATTGGATTTGTTTGAGTAATGTTGCATAGGTTTTCTTCAGAATATGTGTCCTACAACAATATAAGAGTTTGAGGTGTTTTGACAATATCAGTAGTAAAAATGGATGTAAAATCATGGTCTATCGAATTGGTATTGGGGAGGAACGATGATCTATGGTGATGATCTTCCCATATAGGTTCATTCATACTCATAATCTCCATAATGGACTCATTAGAAGGGAAATTCTGGGATAGATAATCCAGAGTAAGAAGAGAGGGTTCTAACTAGTAGGGTAGGTGGTAAGGGTCCGAAGCCACCAGATGAAGGTCATTAGTGTGATCATTGGAAAAGGTTTGGATAACATTGTACATTGCTTCATGTGGACTCAACGAGGTGGACCCAACAATTTGTTTTCCCTTTGGATCATAATCACATGAATAAATCATATTTACCGTCGTCGTGTCTATGTTAGGAGGGTTTTGCGAAAAAAACCCCATAAGGGAAGAATCCTTCAGCATGCCTACTCCAATCAACTGGTAAGGAGGAGGGGATTGGCCTAACATAGGGATGTTATTTGCCATAGGGGTGGTAACTTCCAGTGTACAAAAATCAAGCTAGTTAATGGTTACAATCCTCCCAAGATGAAGAAACTAGACGGTTCAAAATACTGTCGAAGCGACAGCAGTCATGGCATTAAACCAATTTCTTCCTAATAGGAGGTTGTAGTATAACGGGGCATCTACTAGGTTGTAGTATAACGGGGCATCTACTACTTCCACTTGAATCGAAATGGTTTTTCCCCTGAGCTCGACTGAAAGGGCTGGTATGAGACCATGGGGCTAGAAAATTTATCCATCAAAGGATTTTAGAGTCATTGGTGATGCTACAAGCTCAGGAGAGCCAATAGCTTTCCAACAAGACAGGGACAAAACCAAAGTTGAAGCTCCTTTTTCTAAGACAGTTCTAAAGACCTTCGTTTCAACTACTTTCGTTATGATTTGGGAAGCGATTTTGTGAGGTTCTAGACTTATAGTTCTCGATAGTAAAATGAATCAAATTAGTGTTGTCTAGGTCTAAATCTCCTAACACGGTTAACAAGTTTTTGCATTGCGTTGGAAAACTTTGGAGTAATTTCAAGGAAGACATTGCACACGGTGCTTAAGCAAGATCTTTAGCTACATTATAAAATTGGGTAGCTCGAGCATTAGGATTAAAAAAAACCTTCCTAAGAGTACTCTTAGGTGGGCACAAAACCATGTCGAGATTAGGTTTCTCGATGGTTAGGGGACCAATAGACGAGGACCTGGGAGAAACAGTAGAGGGAGATTTTCCTCAAGAAGAATTGTCTTCTTTCTTGTTTGTGGGTTTGTCATAACTCTGACTTCAAGTTTGCAAAATAATAGTGTTCGAGTACATCATGCGAATTTCCTCTGACGAACTAGAATTTCCCTAATTAGACATGTGGTCTATCAACTGTTGTTGAGAGGGAAAAGGATCTGTGAGAACTGCTGGCATGGGATTAGTTTTTAGAAATTGAGTGATTTCTTCACGATGAAGGACACTCTTTCATGAAGTGGTCACCTAGCTGTGAACATCCATGCTACTTTAGAACATAAAGAGTTGCCTGCTTTAGACCTTACTTGACCTAGAAGGGTTGATCCTAAGAAGTAAATTAGAAGGACGGGTTGGTCCCAAGATAGCCTAGTATGGTCTTGAGTTAGTTAGATTATTATTATGAACGAAATTACATATAGTTATTGGGTGAATCAAGTAAGGTCTTGGTCTCACTTGAAATGTATTCTTGTGTTGTCCTTAATTGGTTATGTACCGGATCAGTGTTTTAGGAGAATAAATGGAAACGAAGGGTCCTGTGTTGGCTTTATTTAAGGAAGAAGGGATTGGTCATGCTTGGTTATCAACCGCCTTCTATGGAGTTATGGCTTATTTCCTTGGCCTAGTATGAAATTTCAAATGCCAGAAACCAAGTATCTATAGCAGACATGGATATTTTGCTCTTCTTTTCCCTTTATCATTCTCGTTGATGCTTGGTTTTGGATTCTCCTGCTGGTTTCTAGGTTTTTTGTTTTTGGATTTACCTTTATTTTTATTGTTGGTGGGTGTTTGTCTACATTCTTCTTCATTTGGTGAAATTTCTTCAGAAGAGGTTGGACGGGTTTGAAACGAAGCAATAGCTTGTTCCATAGAGGTATCCCAAAACGGAGCATTGGGACCATAATCTGGATGGGTAGTATCATCAACATGGCCTTCTATGGGAGAATGGAATGAAATATTACCCATATAACGTTGTTTATCCAAGGGAGGACCGTGCAAAGGGTATGGATCTCTGATTTCTGCACCCATATTTTCACCCACATGGGAGTTGGTAGCAACTCCTTGGTGGATAGCTTCCATACGATCTTCCCCTGAAACAAGAGTAAAATCAGGTGGTAAGCCCCATACTCTTCTGGACTGTATTAATTCAGCCAGTTTGTAATGTTCCTATCTAACCTAGGGTTTCAAAACTAGAAAAAACACACCAAAAATTTCCCTACTCAAGCTATAGGCCAAACAAGCAAATTAAATGACAGGATGTGTTCAGATAGTCCGGTCTCTCACCAGGATTTTCAAGAAGGTGACACTCGCGATATACCACAAGGGTAAGTGCATAGTAATCTCCCTGAATGCTGTTTTTAGTGTATAGCTCCAAGCAAGATAGCCATAGGGATTTTCTCAAATAGATATGGTATCCTAGTGGGGTCTCCCGATATACGCAAGGTACGTGGGAGCTCAAATCGGTAGTAGTGATGTCTAATGCACAACCATTCATAATGGGCCTTCCTATATACAATCGAGTATGTGAAGTACCTTTCTATATACCTCAAGGGTACGTGAAAGGCTGTTCGATATAGCGATGGTACGTCGAAGAATTGTGCGAGTCCCGGGATGTAGCGCGGATGAGTAACGACAGCTCCTACGCTTAACGACACCTGAACACATCTCTAGCCTATCACTGAAATTGCTATGTAAATTTTAAGCCTATAACTACCATTAATTTTAAAGTGGAAGGTTAGGTGAATGCATGGAATTTTGACAGAAAAAGTAAAACCATGCAGATATGTAGATGCAAATATTTCACTTTATCATTCGAGGTATGCCTATTTACGGGAGGGAGAGAGAGTATTTCCTTTTCGTTTTGAAAACCAAAAATTCCTAAACAACTACTTTGAACAAATCAAATCCAAAGACAAGCAACACATTCCAAAGTCATTTTTATTTTTGAAAGCAATTAGATGGGTAAGAGTCTCTTTTCCTAAAAGAAAAACAACAAGCACTCTACATGCATATGCAATCTATTTTTTCAATTTTTATTTAAAACATAGATAGATCTAACTTAAAAATACATTATTTTTTCTTTTGATGAGACAGTAGTAATGCAAGAGAGACAAAAGAACAAAGGAAACCTGAAACCTTGTGAGGCTAATCATAGATCCAGTGCCTTATGCTCAATAAAAATAATGACCTAATCTCAACATGATCTCAACAAAAAAAAATCTTTTTAAAAGCAAAAAGAAGTCCTCTATGGAAAAAATGAAATTAAGATGATAATCAAGTGGTTCTTCTTTCAGTATTTATAAATGAAATGAAAATAGATCTAATGGAAACCTAATCTTTCAATAATTCCTTTCAGAATCACAACCAACAAGCATGAAAGCAAACAAATAATCAACAAGCCTAACCTAGCTTTTGAATTCTTTCAATCAAACAAATTTTACCACAAAATTTTCAACCATGAGCATCCAGATTCAAACACACAATCTTGACAGTGCAGGGTTGAAAGCAAGAAAAACCCTACTTTTGCAAAAACTCACAAAAATCAAGTTCTAGAACAAGGCCTACCTAGCGCTGGAGGGGTCTTCAGACATGGCGGTTCTGGACGAGCACTGCTTATTGCTAACAACACATGTGCGGTTCCCTGAATAAATCCAAAACACAAAGAGAACGAGATTTCAAGTCAAAAATTGTTCAGATCAAGGTAAATACTGATGAATTGACAATAAAACAGAGCATATAAAGTCAAAGCAATTCAGATCTGAATAGATTTGAAGGTTTTAAACCAAACTTTACTAAGTCAAATGGAAGATCTGACTGAAGAGAGTTATAGACTGGAGCCTGGATTCGGACAAGTGTTCAAGGACTGAGGAAGATCATATCAACTAAAATTTGCTTTGCTCCCCAGTGGAGTTGCCAAATTTGTTGTTAGGAATATTGCACCTTCTGTGGACAGAAGTTGTTCCTCTGGTCTGAATGGCTCATATCCAAAATAAATAAGTGAATGACAAAGGATGAAGACCTTCCCTGAATGTTGTCAAAAATTGGAATAATGCTTTGATGATGAACCTGTGTACCTGTAGAACATGTCAAACAAACAAAAACATCAAAGCTACCAGAACATTATTTATACATCCATACTAGTGAGTAAGGAATCCAGTAACATATACATGCGAGATCAGTACAACAGATATGTGGGACAAAAATTAGATTTGCATTAAGAAATCAATGAAGAAGCTTACAACCATTGCCTTAGTGTTGACAAACTCCTCCACAAGACAAACACCTCATCCCCGATAGCTCCAACTTGCTCTCTTGTTCTCTCCAATGGATTGGGATAGATATTCAATTCAATAGCATAACATTACCATTCAATTCTCCCCCCTTAAATATGGGACATGAACTTGTATTTATAGGGCTCAATGGATAGATATAGTTGAGAGAATTGTGGGTGAGGTGGCCATAAGATCCTACTAAGAGGGATCTCGACTCCAACCAACCCATATTGATAAGGATAAGGGAGGACATGAGGCTCATGTTCTAGAAATATCGAGAATCCTCTTTTTTACCAATTTTACCAAGGGTACCGCTTATGTTCCTTTATAACAGAGTGGTTTAGGTGAGAACCGCTTTAAGAAAAAAAATCACATATGATGTGGCACCGTGTTTCTATAATAGGGCTCAGGCCATGCTGAACAAGGTACCGCTCATCAGCTAAAGGTAAAGCATGGTGATAGTTTTTTTCATGTAGAATTGACGTATACAGAGCATGTTTTCTATTGGGAATCCTATATGCAAGTTAATTAAATCCAACATACACTAGGGAAGTCTCTTATTTCAAGGATAATATGCACTATATATGCTTTAAACACTAAGTAGCTGATGCTTTAAGTAAATGATCCTACTTTCCTATTCAGCCACACCGATACCATAATCCACTTAATCTAATTTACTTTCTCAAGAATGCAATCACAAGTACCTACTTACGATTCTTAATCTAGAATTAAAAGATTCAGGAAATAACATCTAGATTACTTTTGCAAAAATTAAAATCCCTAATTACCAAACCATCTAAATATCCATCCAACTATCATGATTCAGTTATTCTAGAAATCCAAAGTACATGAATTAAATTCAGCTATTCTAGAAATTCAAAGTACAGGAATGAAATTCTGTAATTATAAATGCAAAGGAACAAATTGCAAAGATATAGAGAAAACATCAATTGAAAGAACTAGGGATGAACAGGGCTGTTACAACTATCACACAGTTGCATAAAAGACAATTAACCTATACAGTCGACTGACACACCACACCACTGCAGTTTTACAGGATATGCAATTACTGATTATTCAAATGACACACGGTAAATCGATAACTGTTGCAGCTTACTGTAAATAAAGGAAGTTATCACAAAATTACACAATAGAATAAATACAATACCTAATTAACTCAGCAATCCCTGTGGGAAGGAGAGCCTAGCCTTCACACAGAGATGTTGGAAGTAACACGTTAAAACGTTGAGATCTGAAGAATCAAACCCCTTGTATTAAAAAGTGGTAGATGAACACGCAACCTTATCACAAATGATACAATAATTTGGTTAAATTTTCAACCCCTGGCTCAGAATAGTTCCCAGTATTTATACAATTACAATCATAACATCTTCCTACTATTATCGAGCAGCCATGAAGATCTCTGATCTTCAGGCTGCCCTAATTACAATTTCGTTGTTACATTCGTGGCAAGATGAGAGCAGAAGATATAGGGAAGCTGTTATTTGAGCCAGAAATAATGATCATGATTAATTGAGAAGATACTCTGTGGATTGCAACTAATTTTGAGCAGTGGCGCACTATTGCCTCCAAATCTGTCGCAGTCTGTTGTAGCTACCCTTGTATAGCTCACGTGGAATAATACCCTTGGACCGCGTTCTTTGGCCAACGATGGAATGGATGGCGATCAACTCAGCAATGAATGTCCATCCCTCCTTTGGTATGTTCGGCCCGCTACATCTGTATTCTTTACATCTCAAATTATCTTTATAAAACCACCACATGTTAGCATAATTTAAGATGTAAAGTCCTGATTACCACAATCCTAAGCATTAATAAAATAAGACAATTATTAACCATACCTTTATGACTTGCGGGACCAAGTGAAGGAAAAACATCTATTTAGCATGCATAATGGAGTAGGATGAGGAAAAAAGAGGTAGATAAGGGTGGTCAAAAAGGGGTCATTTCTGGGCCCAACATCTCCCCCCAACTATCATGTTGCATGTCCTCATGCAACAACCTCCATTATTCTCAATCTAAATCTGGCATTCTGGTTTGTTCATGGAGAGAAGAAAAGTTGTATGGGAATTCAGATGTTCCCTATTTTTCTACAAATCCCATATGGACAACCAATATGTCCAACACTTCTGCTCCTCTACCCTTGTTAATGAGAAATATTCCCTGTATGGTTTTGCTGGCCACCAAATGAGAGGAAATTTAAATTCGAGTCCCAACCAATTAACCCCACATTCCCTCATGAATCCAACATAACCCTCAACCCTGGAAAGTGCTTGTTCAAAACTCCTGTAACAGCAAGGGTCCCTATTTCTAAGGGTTGAGGAGGCAACCTGCCATCTGTGCTGACCACCTTCCAAAGCCACTCGTTGATGCATAGAAAGTTGGCTGGTACGAGTAGAAATAACCCTTTCTTGAAGTTCCATTATATGCTGAGTTTGGATGGGACATGAGAGTACACTCTGATGCTAAGCAAGGAGGAGACGAGGATTCTGAGGTTCACTTCGAATCCAAAGATTAGAGTGGGACTCATTGTGAAAGAAAGTTTGGAAAGACCTTTCCCACTGAACATTATTACTCACAAAGGAGGCAAAATCCCTCAGCTGAACATCACCTGAGGATAGGATTCAAATGGCGGTCCAAAGGGAAAGCCAACTCATGCAAATAAAGCTCACACAGCAAATTTGGGTCCTCAAAATTACTTCCCAGAAATGTTTCCAGGAATTTAGCTGAGGTTGCTATTTCATATGATCTCCCTTCTTTCATAGACCTCATTTTAAACCAAATGAACTGCTCAAATTAAAACACAGGGTAAGAGGAGGATGGTACTCTGGTACCCAACAATTCCTGAGAAAGAGTATACAGCTGGTATTTTTCCACCTGCATGGACTTGAAATTTTTAAGCTCCTTTAACTCCTTCTGTAGTTCTTCCCCATGGATTTTCTAGGACATAAGTTCTTCTACCCACTTTTCCTTTAATTCCCTGATGGTATTCCTATGTTCAGTGAGGGAAACCAACCCTTCTTGATATCTCTCCACCTGACTCCTCCACTTCCCCACTTCTATTCTCAAGATTGAGAGTTCTTTTGTCAGCTTTAGGATTTCTTCATCTTTAGGATGTTCCTCATTATCAGAATCCAATTGATAAAATTTTGAGGAAGTTGAGTCCATACCTTATCACCTAATGTTCCAATTTGAACATCCTGTACTCCTGAAATCACTTATGGGGGTGTTGGTTCTTGTGTAACTGCATTCCTTCTTTGAATTTATTCTATAGCAACATCAACCATAGATGTCTCTGAAAAAACTTCTGGAGATGCTGGTTCTTGTGTAACAACATCCTCTCTTTGGAGTTCTCCTATAGAAACTTCAACAGCTGATTGCGAGGGTGTTGGTTCTTGTGTAACAACCTCCTCCTAAATTTTAATCTCCTTGTCTGCTTGATTGTCAGCTACAACTTCAATAGGGGGATGCAAGGCCACTGGTTCTTGTGTAATAGTTCCCTACCCTTCTCTTTCTTCATGCTGCTGGGATTGTAGAGTTGCTTTCATGTCTTTTACAATATGGAGCTGTTCCTCAAGGATTTCAGTGTCCCCCGAGGATTGTGATTGCATTCATTCATCCTCTCCTAAATCCAAATCAGGAATGATATCCATTATAGGATTGAATTCTTGTTGTATCCTCAGAGTATCCACAGAAATTTCTAGGGATGTTGGTTCTTGTGTAGCAACATCTTGGTTAAATTCCTCGTTCTCCTACTGTTGGGATTCCATTTCTATCAATTCTATGTCCTGAGATGGTTCAGGTGTCACAATGCAAACTTCTTCATTAAATTCCCGAATATTTTCGATCTCTAGTTCTTCTTCCCCCATTTGGGTGGAAACTTTAACGAGACTACTCAAGGATGTTGGTTCTTGTGTATCAGCACCTTATTCAACCTCATCATCATTCTGCTATTGGGGTTCCATCTCTATCAATTCTATTTCCTGAGAAGGTTCAGGGGTCACAATGCAGACTTCTTCAACAAAATTAGGAATAACCTCAACCTCTGGTTCATCTGTCCCAATTTGGGTGGAAACTTCAACAAGAATATTCAAAGATGTTGGTTCTTGTATATCAACACCCTGTTTATCTGCTGCTTCCCTTTGCAGGAGTTTCTCTTGGGGAGCTTCACCATCCTTCCAATCGGGTTGTCCTTGTTCTTCCATAGCTGTAGGTACAGGTTGTTGTGTCATAAAGGCACGAACTATGACTTTGTAACCTGACTGGTTAAAGATTTCTCCACACACAGGACAAACCACTCTTTCTTCCTCATCACCAACCTCAACAGGAGTTGATACTTCTAATTGGTCTACAACTTCCTTTCACCATGTTTCCTGCATGCTTCCTTCCAATTTTCTAGTTCTTTCTGGAGTGATTGTACTTCCTCCTTTAATAGCCCATTTTCATACAAAAGTCCTTCAATTTGAGGTTCTTCTGCAGTCGATTCCTGTGGGGCATCATATGCTTTGGGTCTCAGAATGGGGAATTCAATTTGTGCTTCTAAGGTTTCCCATATTGTCTATGCTACTTCTGCTACTGTAACTGACCTGGTTCTTTTTCATCTTATTGGTGGTGATACCTATATTTCTTCTCTTGATCTTCTCCTTTTTCTCTGTGGTGCCGAAATTTCCAGATTTTCAGCTATTGTGGAAGGGATATCCTCTGTTTCAACATTTTCTTGTTCTTCCTCGATCATAGTTCCTCCCCATTCATGGGAAGATTCAATGGTCAACACCTCTGTGTTTTCTTTTGTTATCATGGATCTAACATCTTCAGCTTCAACTGTCGCAGCATCTAATGCTGCTCTAGTTTCATCCTATTCTATCAGAGCTTGCATATTATTTAGTCTCTCTACAGGGTATTCTTGTGAATTCTCCTCCAATTGTTCTTCCTGGTTCTCTGAATGATCCTCTGATCCAGTCTCATTCCCCCCCACAACTAAATTGGAGGGACTCTGAACTTCCTGTTGCTCTTGATTCCCCCCCAACTGTTGATTGATAGGCTCTTCTTGGTTTTGAAAAGGCCCCAGGAGTACAGGTACTTCTACTTCCTCTTCTATTGGAACACTAGGTAAAAGGGCGGGTTCCTGAATTTGACCTGTAAATTGCTCCCATGTTTGGTTCCATTGAGCAAAGGCCCGTAAAATTATTAATTTTATTAGGTCATGGTGGGTAAGGGAGGATTTTGGATGCTTGGCTATTCTAACAAACCCCGCCATATGGTGTAAATCATTGAATAGATAAAATGGAATGTTTAGTAAGGCCCTGTGATGGAGATGAGATAATAGAGGAAATTCAAAGTAATAAACCATTTGATACCTACCTTCACAGGTGATATACTTCTTGAGGAAAATTTCTACTTGATCCCATGGCCGAGGTAGTGACCATAACGCTATCCCTCTTTGTGACTATTCAATGTGCTCCCGTTCTCTCAGAAAATCATGTACTACTGCAGCATTGGGGGTTCTTCGTCCGAACCAGGCTCTGCTCACCTAAGGAAGGCCAGTGACCTTAGCTACTATTTCTTAAGATACTTCGATACATAACCCATGAACATCTGAGTGGGTTTCTGTAAGATTTAAGGAAAATTGTAGAGTTGTCTCACGATGAAACCCATTCAGGCATTGGAAGAATTCAGTCCATCCCGCAGCTTCAAAAATAGCAAAAACTTTAGGATTTATTCTTATTTCTTGCGTGTTTGGAGGTTCATGCCGAGATGGGATACCCATGTTTGTTTTCCTTCAGAAGTGTTTCTCAGTTCGACAGATTACAAATCCAGACAATGGAGGTTAAAGCACAGAGTATGCATGAACAGCTGAGAGTGGAGTTGGGTAAATTCAGAAAGTTTCAGAGCATAGGAATGTTTGGAATTTTATCCCAAATTAGGAAAGGTGGTGGTTATCAGGTAACATAAATAGCCATTAAGTTGTACGAGTGGATGGTTAACGATATGCAGGTGTAATAATGGGCATAGAAAGGAAGGTATGATTAATGTTGTCAGATGTAGTTAATACTTAATCAAGTAGATAATCAGAACCATACCTTCAAAAATATGCGATGAATGGTGACCTTTAGAAAATAGTAGATCCTGTGAAGCACAACCATTTAAGTGTAATCATTATTGCAGGTATGTTGTAATGACCTTTTCCTCCGGTGAACCAAAACCATCGTGTCAAATTGGTCAGAAACATAATGAATGCTGGAATATAAATTGGAATTGTCGGCATCAGGAATTGGAGCTAGATCTAAAGGAGTCGCTAACCACGGTTGCAAAGAATTTTTCCAATAATGGAGGAGTCACAACCGCAGACCATAGAGAAATCAAGCAGTTTAGTAGAGTCACGGTCGTGAATTATAGAAAAATCAGCCAATTGTGGTGGATTCGCAGCTGCCGGAAAAGATGAAAATGGAAAAAAGTGAAATGGTGTCGCAACTGCTGGAATTGAAAAAAGGCATTAAGTTGACGCAAGTTGACGGTGTTGCAGTTGCGTAGAATGGGGTAAAGGGGGGGAGTTTACGATGTTGCAACTGTGCGGAATAGGGAAAGGGCAGAATTTTTACGGTGTTACATCCGCGTGGAATGGGTTAAAGGGAGGGAGTCTACAGTGTTGCAGCTATGCGGAACGGGGTAAAGGGCAGAAGTTTTATGGTGTCACAGCTTCATGGAACAGAATAAAGGGAGGTAGTTTTCAGTGCTGGGACTGCGACATATTTGTTCAAGGAATTCTCTTATAATGCAGGAGGTTACAGAAGGATGACCCTAGTCAATAGGCTCGATAATGACCACTTCTCCTTAGGTGCTTCCCTGCACATTTTTTTTTTATAAAGACAGATCAAGTGCAAAAGAAAAAGATAACATTAATAGTAAAAATATCAATTTATTTATGTACAAAAAAATTTATGTAAGATTTACAGCGATTAACTAAGGATTGATAGGGGCAGAGAAAGATTCCTGCCCTTGTTCTAATTGGTAGTCCGGATCAGCTGCAATTTGTGAAGTGAATGCATCTTTTGAAATGGGATTATGGTACAGTCGCAGTCTATGACCATTAGAAAATAATGGTGCATGATTCTCATCAATGGTTAGTAGGCGGACTGTACCATTATCAAATACTCTGTCTACCAAGTATGGGCCCGACCATCTTGTGCATAATTTACCCTTGAAGTCCCTTTTGAATATTGAATCGTATAATAATTCCCAGTCTCCTTCGCAGAAGACTTTCTTTTTGATGAATCGGTCCTACCAATTGGATTTCTGTTGCTGTATTAATACTATCTAATCCACAGTAGCTAAAAAATTCTCGTCAAGTTCATTCAATTGATTTAATCTTCTCTTCTGGGCTTCGGTCACATCTAATTTTACCTCTGTAGCTGTCTTCAAAGTCTTAATTTCAAATTCAATTGGGAAGACAACGCTTTTCCCATACACCAAGTCAGAAGGAAAGAAAACTGTAGTGTTGAGCCAAGTAGTACGATATGCCCACAATGCTTCTGGAAGTCTATCAGCCCAATCTCTACGATGGCTCTTGATGGTTTTGGTAAGGATGGCTTCAATAACTTTGTTAGTGCTTTCTACCTAGAGATTGGCTTGAGGATGGTATGGTGAAGCTATCCAGTGCTGAATATGGTACTTTCATAGCAGAGATTCAAATTGATGTGACATAAACTGAGGTCCTCCATCGATAACCACTTCCTTGGGTACTCCAAAACGAGTAAATATTTCACCATATAGGAAATCGATCACAGCCTGGTCATTGGATTTCACAGAGCCATAGCTTCTACCCATTTCGTCATGTAGTCGGTACATACCAAGATGTAGGCTTTCTACCTGGAATGAGGGCTGATAGGACCAACAAAATCTAAGGCCCATCTATCAAAGGGTTCAATCACCAGTTGTGGCTGAAGAGGCATTTGATCTAATCTATTGGGTTGGCCCATCCTCTGGAAGCTATCACAAGACTGGACATATCTTTTTGCATCCCTAAAAATTTTCGGACAATAGTAGCCCATTCTCAGCACTTTGTGTCCTGTCCTCCTATCTGCAAAATGTCCCCCACAAGGCTCATCATGGAAGGCCTTCAAAATATGGAATATTTCATCTTCTCTTACTCATATTCTGATCTCAAGATCAGGGCTTATGTAGAAGAGATGACTGTCTATACAACAATACCTGGTACTTTGTTCAATAATTTTCCTCTTTTCTCTTTTGGACAAATGTGTTGGAAGATTTCCTCTAACCAAGTAGTTGGCGACATATGCATACCAAGTGGAGTGAGCTGAAACTACAAATAAGTTTTCATCTAGAAAATAGTCCTCAACAGGAAAACGAGATAAGAAATCAGCAACAACATTTTCTTTTCCAGGTATGCCTATGATGGTGATATCAAATTCTTGTAATAATAACAGCCATCTAGTTACCCTAGCATTTGTAACAGGTTTATTCATTAAATATTTGATGGTCGAGTGGTCAGTGTGCACAAATGTAGGATATCTAGTGATATAATGTCGAAATTTGTTAATGGAGTAAACAATGGCTAAAAAATCCTTCTCGGTAACAGTATAATTAAGTTCAGCAAGGGCTAGGTTTTTACTAATATAATAAACTGCATAAGGTGCTTGACCATCCTGCTGTCCTAAAACTGCTCCAATGGCAGTATCAGAAGCATCTGAAGAAATGTGAAAAGGCATGATCCAATTGGGCCCTCTTAGGATGGGAGCTGTGGACAACTTCTCCTTAAATTTAACAAACAATGTCTAGCATGCCTCATTCCAAATAAATTGCACATCCTTCATTAAGAGTGAAAACAAAGGAGAGGCAAGTTTGGAAAAGTTTTCTATAAATATTTGGTAATATCTAGCATGCCCCAAGAAACTTTGCACTTCTTTTTGAGTTGCAGGAGTAGGTGTATTTTTTATTACCTTGATTTTAGAGGGGTCCACTTGGATTCCATCAGCAGAGATTAAATGCCCCAACACCACTCCCTAACTCATCATCATATGGCACTTTTCAGTGCTCAAAGATAGTTGGGTCTGTTTGCAGCGAGTTAAAAGCTTTTCCAAAATTTTCAATGCTTCTTCAAAATATTTGCCATGAGTAAAATCATCCATAAAAATTTCCATACTATCATTAACTAATTCTAAAAAGATGCCAATCACAGCTCTTTGAAATGTAGCTGGTGCATTGCATAAACCAAAGGGATGCACTCTGTATGCAAAATTTCCCCAGGGACAGGTGAAGGTAGTTTTATCTTGGTCTTCAGGAGCAATCTGGATTTGATTGTACCCACTAAACCCATCCAGGAAGGAGAAGAAATTATTCCCGGATAAGGTATCAAGTACTTTCTCAATGAAAGGCAGGGGAAAGTGATAATTCTATGTTTCCTTGTTCAGTTCTCTAAAGTCCACACAAACTCTCTATTTACCATTTTTCCTGGGTACTATTGCAAGTGGAGACACCCACTCATTGTCTAAAATAGGATATATAAATCCTGCTTTCAAGAGTTTTTGAATTTCTTCCTTCACTATGTCCCTAATATTGGGGTTCATTCGTCGTTGAGGCTAGCACATAGGGCGGGAGTCACTTTTGATATAAATGTGATGGGTGCACAAATTAGAGGGGATGCCCCTCATGTCTGTGTATTCCCAGGAAAATGCCCCCTTGTGTTTTTTTAAGAGAATGATCAGGCGCTTCTATTCATCTGGGGAAAGGATGGGATTAATATTTAGGGTTTTTCTAGTCTCTACCTCAATAGGAACAATATTCAAAATTTTCAACACTGGAACTATGTGAGTGTCACTGACTAATGCCTCTTCTGTGAGACTTTCTTGTTCCTCTTCACCTAGAGTAGCATTCAAGATCTGATAAATTTTCTTATTGACAGAAGTGGGTTCACTAATGAAATTATTAATGGCATTGTCTTTAGTTTCATATTTAAAATTTAAGGCCTTCCCTATCATTAATAATGGTTGAACGCCCTCTTCTTCTTCTGGCTCCATCCATAACGGAGTTTTAGCTTCTAATATCGGCTGAGCTGGAGGATAGAGAGTGAGGTTCTTTATATCGGTGCCATCTAATATGGTCATAGACCCAGATCGATAGCTGATGCAAGCATTAGCTATAGTTAACCAGGGCCTTCCCAGGATCAATGGGTGTCCTCCTAGCTGCGACTTAGGTTGTAAAACCAAAAAGTCAGCAGGGTACTCCCAAGAATCAACTAAGATAACAAGATCATCCAAGATTCCTTCAGGTTTAATAGTGGATCTATCTTCTAGTTCTAAAATGATGGGAGTTGGCCTGGGATTAGTGAGCCCAAGTTTTCTTATAGTTTCAATATTCATAATGTTAATTGCTGCTCCTAAGACTACCAGTATGTTGGGTATTTGTGTGCGCCCTATCTGCAAAGTGATAGTGGGATTCCCAGGGTCGTCATATTTGGCCAAGAGTGTTTTTCCTATTATTAATGCAAATAATTTCCCTATGACATGAACAGTGGGAGGATCCCTGGGTTTCCTTCCTAGTTTCCTTGTACACAGATCCCGAACAATTCTGGCATAGATAGGTACGTCTTGAAGGGCCTGAAGGAGGGGAATTTTAACATACATATTTTTTAACTCTCCTAAGACGTTAAACTGAGGTTGTCCCACTACCATTGGTAACATTAATCTTTCAGGGTATGGTGGTTCCCTAACCAATTGGGTAGGTTGTTTTTCGATAGATGTGTCATTCTATGTTTCAGCCGGCATATTAGTAGGATGTTTAGCGTCTTCAAAAATGGGGGTCGTTGTATTGGATAAATACTGTGGATTCATCTCTTCTTCATGCACCGAGGATGGAACATCCTCAATGATCAAAGGCTCCACTACCTTTCATGATCGTAAGTGGATATCGTTGCAGGGTACAGGAGTAATGGATGAAGCAAGCATGTTGATAGTCTCAAACTGACAGGATGCTTTATTATTTGGGTTAGGATTAGGTTGAGCAGGAAAATGTGGTCGTATCGGCATATTGGGGATAACATTATTCTGGATTTACAGCTGCGACTGCTGATAAGGCTGAGGATATTGTTGAGGAGGATATGGTTTTTGAGGAAACATTTGATGTGGAAGAGGTTGAGAGGGTTGGTTATAGGGAAATAGGTTCCCTGGATGGAAATTCTTCCATCCAGGAGACTGAAAATTTTGTTGGTTTGGTGATTGTGGTGGCTGTGTCCAGGGGTTCACCACTTTTCTATAACAGGGCTCAGGCGGTGCTGAACAAGGTTACCGCTGATCACCTAAAGGGAAAGCGCGATGCTATGTTTTTACATGTAGAATTGACATATATAGAGCATGTTTTCCACTCCAAGTTTGGGATTTAGGGAAAACATAGGTGTTAAGGATCTTATCACATGCTGGTGACATGATTTGGGTATAATAGTTTGCGTGGTGATATCCTAAAGATTGATGCAAAAGAGTTGATGCCTGTGAACCTTGTGCATTCCACCACTAGAAAACTTTAAGCCCGTTGTGTGTTTTTATTTTCATGAGAGAATGATTAGGGTAGACACGTAAAATTTAGTCATTATGCATCATGATGATTTGGTAAAAGAATTTCTGGTTAAAATTGTTTTTTGGGTTTTAGTGTAGATTTTATCAAATTGCAATTATATGTTTTGAATATATTGAATCTAACATGCTTTTGTATGATCAAAATAGTCTTGTGATTATTATAGAAACATGCCTCAGAAACAAAAGAAGAAGGTGCAAGCTGCGGAAGAAGAACCAGATATAGAGAACATAACTCGAGTGGAAGTTATATATGAAGATACCAAAGTGGTCACGGGGATCGAACCTAAGTACAAGTGGGGGGGAATTTACCAAATGATCACCAATATAAGTGTTCCAGATGCAGGATTAGAATATTTACCCACATATTCCAATATAGAGAGATAAACAATCATGAAAGTTGCCATGCATCCAGAACTTTTTCCATGTTCAAAATTTAATAGGTTGGATCTTCCCAGGGCTGATGTAACAAAAATAATTTTTTGTAATATTGAAGGACAGGGCTATATTTCTTATATCCCAAATTATGTAGCTCAGGCATATAAGCTACCCACACCCTAGACTTATTTAACTGAAAAATGGTTAAAGGACCTTAATCTAGATTTTTTGGACAATGTCAAAAGAATGATGGTTCCTGGAAAGATTTTTCCTACAAGCTCGTCCTGGTAGTATGAAACTATGAAACTTTGCACTCCCTATAGATTGATAGCATTGATGTTGAACATGGTCTTTGGAAGAGAAAATGGAAAGAATTTAGAACTGAGCTGGGTACCCGTAATCTTCTTTGTGGACACTCAAGGCACAATTTTCAACTGGACCAATATAGTGTCTAACAGTTTATCCTCATGCATAAGTGCAGCACTGGGAGGACTCTCACAAAATAAATCAGAGTTCTATATGAGCTCAAATTTTTCAACACTGGAACTATGTGAGTGTCACTGACTAATGCCTCTTCTGTGAGACTTTCTTGTTCCTCTTCACCTAGAGTAGCATTCAAGATCTGATAAATTTTCTTATTGAC
Organism: Pseudotsuga menziesii; assembly: GCA_001517045.1. NCBI lineage: Eukaryota > Viridiplantae > Streptophyta > Pinopsida > Pinales > Pinaceae > Pseudotsuga > Pseudotsuga menziesii. The sequence continues at coordinate 534,437 of LPNX010812966.1, read as the reverse complement.
AGAAGTGGGTTCACTAATGAAATTATTAATGGCATCATCTTTAGTTTCATATTTAAAATTTAAGGCCTTCCCTATCATTAATAATGATTGAATGCCCTCTTCTTCTTCTGGCTCCATCCATAACGGAGTTTTAGCTTCTAATATCGGCTGAGCTGGAGGATAGAGAGTGAGGTTATTCATATCAGTGCCATCTAATATGGTCATAGACCCAGATCAATAGCTGATGCAAGCATTAGATGTAGTTAACCAGGGCCTTCCCAAGATCAATGGGTGTCCTCCTAGCTGCGACTTAGGTTGTAAAACCAAAAAGTCAGCAGGGTACTCCCAAGAATCAACTGAGATAACAAGATCATCCAAGATTCCTTCAGGTTTAATAGTGGATCTATCTTCTAGTTCTAAAATGATGGGAGTTGGCTTGGGATTAGTGATCCCAAGTTTTCTTATAGTTTCAATAGTCATAATTTTAATTGCTGCTCCTAAGACTACCAGTACGTTGGGTATTTGTGTGCGCCCTATCTGCAAAGTGATAGTGGGATTCCGAGGGTCGTCATATTTGGCCAAGAGGGTTTTTCCTATTATTAATGCAAATAATTTCCCTATGACATGAACAGTGGGAGGATCCCTGGGTTTCCTTCCTGGTTTCCTTGTACACAGATTCCGAACAGTTCTGGCATAGATAGGTACGTCTTGAAGGGCCTGAAGGAGGGGAATTTTAACATACATATTTTTTAACTCTCCTAAGACGTTAAACTGAGGTTGTCCCACTACCATTGGTAACATTAATCTTTCAGGGTATGGTGGTTCCCTAACCAATTGGGTAGGTTGTTTTTCGATAGATGTGTCATTCTATGTTTTAGCCGGCATATTAGTAGGATGTTTAGCATCTTCAAAAATGGGGGTTGCTGTATTGGATAAATACTCTGGATTCATCTCTTCTTCATGCACCGAGGATGGAACATCCTCAATGATCAAAGGCTCCACTACCTTTCATAATCGTAAGTGGACATCGTTGCAGGGTACAGGAGTAATGGATGAAGCAAGCATGTTGATAGTCTCAAACTGACGGGATGCTTTATTATTTGGGTTAGGGTTAGGTTGAGCAGGCAAATGTGGTCGTATCGGCATATTGGGGATAACATTTCTCTGGATTTACAGCTGCGACTGCTGATAAGGCTGAGGATATTGTTGAGGAGGATATGGTTTTTGAGGAAACGTTTGATGTGGAAGAGGTTGAGAGGGTTGGTTATAGGGAAATAGGTTCCTTGGATGGAAATTATTCCATCCAGGAGACTGAAAACTTTGTTGGTTTTGTGATTGTGGTGGCTATGTCTAGGGGTTCACCACTTTTTTATAACAGGGCTCAGGCGGTGCTGAACAAGGTTACCGCTGATCACCTAAAGGGAAAGCGCGATGCTATGTTTTTACATGTAGAATTGACATATATAGAGCATGTTTTCCACTCCAAGTTTGGGATTTAGGGAAAACATAGGTGTTAAGGATCTTATCACATGCTGGTGACAGGATTTGGGTATAATAGTTTCCGTGGTGATATCCTAAAGATTGATGGAACAGAGTTGATGCCTGTGAACCTTGTGCATTCCACCACTAGAAAACTTTAAGCCCGTTGTGCGTTTTTTTTTTCATGAGAGAATGATTAGGGTAGAAACGTAAAATTTAGTCATTATGCATCATGATGATTCGGTAAAAGAATTTCTGGTTAAAATTGTTTTTTGGGTTTTAGTGTAGATTTTATCAAATTGCAGTTATATGTTTTGAATATATTGAATCTAACATGCTTTTGTATGATCAAAATAGTCTTGTGATTCTTATAGAAACATGCCTCAGAAACAAAAGAAGAAGGTGCAAGCTACGGAAGAAGAACCAGATATAGAGAACATAACTCGAGTGGAAGTTATATATGAAGATACCAAAGTGGTCATGGGGATCGAACCTAAGTACAAGTGGGGGGGAATCTACCAAATGATCACCAATATAAGTGTTCCAGATGCAGGATTAGAATATTTACCCACATATTCCAATATAGAGAGATAAACAATCATGAAAGTTGCCATGCATCCAGAACTTTTTTCATGTTCAAAATTTAATAGGTTGGATCTTCCCAGGGCTGATGTAACAAAAATAATTTTTTGTAATATTGAAGGACAGGGCTATATTTCTTATATCACAACTTATGTAGCTCAGGCATATAAGCTACCCACACCCTAGACTTATCTAACTGAAAAATGGTTAAAGGACCTTAATCTAGATTTTTTGGACAATGTCAAAAGAATGATGGTTCCTAGAAAGATTTTTCCTACAAGCTCGTCCTAGTAGTATGAAACTATGAAACTTTGCACTCCCTATAGATTGATAGCATTGATGTTGAACAGGGTCTTTGGAAGAGAAAATGGAAAGAATTTAGAACTGAGCTGGGTACTCGTAATCTTCTTTGTGGACACTCAAGGCACAATTTTCAACTGGACCAATACAGTGTCTAACAGTTTATCCTCATGCATAAGTGCAGCACTGGGAGGAATCTCACATAATAAATCAGAGTTCTATATGAGCTCAAATTTTTCAACACTGGAACTATGTGAGTGTCACTGACTAATGCCTCTTCTGTGAGACTTTCTTGTTCCTCTTCACCTAGAGTAGCATTCAAGATCTGATAAATTTTCTTATTGACAGAAGTGGGTTCACTAATGAAATTATTAATGGCATCGTCTTTAGTTTCATATTTAAAATTTAAGGCCTTCCCTATCATTAATAATGATTGAACGCCCTCTTCTTCTTCTGGCTCCATCCATAACGGAGTTTTAGCTTCTAATATCGGCTGAGCTGGAGGATAGAGAGTGAGGTTCTTTATATCGGTGCCATCTAATATGGTCATAGACCCAGATCGATAGCTGATGCAAGCATTAGATGTAGTTAACCAGGTCCTTCCGAGGATCAATGGGTGTCCTCCTAGCTACGACTTAGGTTGTAAAACCAAAAAGTCAGCAGGGTACTCCCAAGAATCAACTGAGATAACAAGATCATCCAAGATTCCTTCAGGTTTAATAGTGGATCTATCTTCTAGTTCTAAAATGATGGGAGTTGGCCTGGGATTAGTGAGCCCAAGTTTTCTTATAGTTTCAATAGTCATAATGTTAATTGCTTCTCCTAAGACTACCAGTACATTGGGTATTTGTGTGCGCCCTATCTGCAAAGTGATAGTGGGATTCTGAGGGTCGTCATATTTGGCCAAGAGGGTTTTTCCTATTATTAATGCAAATAATTTCCCAATGACATGAACAGTGGGAGGATCCCTGGGTTTCCTTCCTCGTTTCCTTGTACACAGATCCCGAACAGTTCTGGCATAGATAGGTACGTCTTGAAGGGCCTGAAGGAGGGGAATTTTAGCATACATATTTTTTAACTCTCCTAATACGTTAAACTGAGGTTGTCCCACTACCATTGGTAACATTAATCTTTCAGGGTATGGTGGTTCCCTAACCAATTGGGTAGGTTGTTTTTCGATAGATGTGTCATTCTATGTTTTAGCCGTCATATTAGTAGGATGTTTAGCGTCTTCAAAAATGGGGGTCGCTGTATTGGATAAATACTGTGGATTCATCTCTTCTTCATGCACCGAGGATGGAACATCCTCAATGATCAAAGGCTCCACTACCTTTCATGATCGTAAGTGGACATCGTTGCAGGGTACAGGAGTAATGGATGAAGCAAGCATGTTGATAGTCTCAAACTGACAGGATGCTTTATTATTTCGGTTAGGGTTAGGTTGAGCAGGAAAATGTGGTCGTATCGGCATATTGGGGATAACATTATTCTGGATTTACAGCTGCGACTGCTGATAAGGCTGAGGATATTGTTGAGGAGGATATGGTTTTTGAGGAAACGTTTGATGTGGAAGAGGTTGAGAGGGTTGGTTATAGGGAAATAGGTTCCCTGGATGGAAATTATTCCATCCAGGAGACTGAAAACTTTGTTGGTTTGGTGATTGTGGTGGCTGTGTCCAGGGGTTCACCACTTTTCTATAACAGGGCTGAGGCGGTGCTGAACAAGGTTACCGCTGATCACCTAAAGGGAAAGCGCGATGCTATGTTTTTACATGTAGAATTGACATATATAGAGCATGTTTTCCACTCCAAGTTTGGGATTTAGGGAAAACATAGGTGTTAAGGATCTTATCACATGCTGGTGACAGGATTTGGGTATAATAGTTTTCGTGGTGATATCCTAAAGATTGATGGAACATGGTTGATGCATGTGAACCTTGTGCATTCCACCACTAGAAAACTTTAAGCCCGTTGTGTGTTTTTTTTTTCATGAGAGAATGATTAGGGTAGAAACGTAAAATTTAGTCATTATGCATCATGATGATTCGGTAAAATAATTTCTGGTTAAAATTGTTTTTTGGGTTTTAGTCTAGATTTTATCAAATTGCAGTTATATGTTTTGAATATATTGAATCTAACATGCTTTTGTATGATCAAAATAGTCTTGTGATTCTTATAGAAACATGCCTCAGAAACAAAAGAAGAAGGTGCAAGCTGCGGAGGAAGAACTAGATATAGAGAACATAACTCGAGTGGAAGTTATATATGAAGATACCAAAGTGGTCACGGGGATCGAACCTAAGTACAAGTGGGGGGGAATCTACCAAATGATCACCAATATAAGTGTTCCAGATGCAGGATTAGAATATTTACCCACATATTCCAATATAGAGAGATAAACAATCATGAAAGTTGCCATGCATCCAGAACTTTTTCCATGTTCAAAATTTAATAGGTTGGATCTTCCCAGGGCTGATGTAACAAAAATAATTTTTTGTAATATTGAAGGACAGGGCTATATTTCTTATATCCCAACTTATGTAGCTCAGGCATATAAGCTACCCACACCCTAGACTTATCTAACTGAAAAATGGTTAAAGGACCTTAATCTAGATTTTTTGGACAATGTCAAAAGAATGATGGTTCCTGGAAAGATTTTTCCTACAAGCTCGTCCTGGTAGTATGAAACTATGAAACTTTGCACTCCCTATAGATTGATAGCATTGATGTTGAACAGGGTCTTTGGAAGAGAAAATGGAAAGAATTTAGAACTGAGATGGGTACCCGTAATCTTCTTTGTGGACACTCAAGGCACAATTTTCAACTGGACCAATATAGTGTCTAACAGTTTATCCTCATGCATAAGTGCAGCACTGGGAGGACTCTCACAAAATAAATCAGAGTTCTATATGAGCTCATTTTTTATCGATTGTATTTTGTGCACACAACCGTTCCCAGCTCTGAAATGCAAATGGGATAAGGGCAAGTCTCCTGTCTATGCTGCATATCAGTTGTTGTGGGCACACAAATATTTAAATCACTATAAGAGTATTTGTGAGGACTTCATAATGCCACTATATAGGCTATTATTTCTCACTGAGTGTGATTGCATTTCAGAAGAAACCTTGAAGATTGTATAGGATAATGGGCATTATTACCTAAAAGAGGAAGGTCTATATCTGAGGATGTTTGGCGGATCGAGGACCCCTTCTTTGTTGCCATAATACGCTATCGATTAAGTTATTCACAAGGAAATAGTAAGGAAACTTTACATTGATGGGTTTGGTAATTTCCTATTTGAACATGAGAAGGATGTATACTCCCCAGTCCCGTTTGACATAGGAAGTTATAGGTTCTCCAAGGTGAAGAGTGCACCAGAGTTTGTAAAGGAGTTAGTGTACTTCCATTTTCGAGAGATAAGTTTCCAGAGGATGATTTTGAGGATAAAGTTGCTAATTATTGTGCTACAGTAAGAGTACATTTTGAGTACATAAACTATTGGGACAAAGACGAAGAAATATTCTGAAATGCACGCAATGTGACAGCTTTCAGGAGGATATTTAAGCAAAAGATAACTACAGTAGGTGGAAAGGTAAAATATATTGAGCAGCAAAATTAGAGGAAGATGCTAAAAAAAGACAAGAGGAGGCACTTAGATTGTCAAAAGAAGAATAATAGTGGTTGGTAGCAGAAGAAGAAGAAAAAATAAGAGCCAAAGAAGAAACCGAGAAAAGGTGAACATAAGAAGAAACTGGGAAAAAGAATCAAGAAGAAGAGACTTAGAAAAGGCACCAACAGGATGAGAGGTTAAGACTGGAAGCAGCTAATAAAGAAAGAGAACATGCAATGAAAGCAGTTGAAGAGCTTCGACAAAAGGAGCAGGAGGAACAGGATCATGTAGATTTGGATCAAACTCAGTCTTATGATGATCCGATAGAATCCTCTATCCCATCTAGTAGCATAGCTAAAGGAAATCTAGCTTCAACATTAGGGATTGAACTAATCCCTTTTATCACATCCCAAGAGGAGGATGTGGCCGATTTAAATACCATTTTTTATGAGAAGCATAAGAAAATAATTGCAATGAGAATTAAGAAGAAAGTTGACACCGGGGAAAAGCAGGGAGTCATGGTGAGTGAGAAGACAATTGTTCATGGGACTGACAAAGATCCAAGACTTATGGAAAGGGAAAGTGTAGCCTCATCCCTATATAATGAGGATAATGTTGATAAAATAATGACTAATTTGGAACAATATCAGAAGAATATTGCTCAAATGAAGGAAACCCTAAAAAGGGAAAGAGATGAAGGTCAACGTTTGAAGAGGAACCATAAAGATATGCTCAGTAATATTGAGAATTTAAAAGAAGCATGTCAAAATTTACAGTATGACAAGGATGCTCTAGTATTATTAGTGAACATCATTGAAGGAGAAAAGAAAGACCTCGAGAAGCAGGTTGTGGAAGCGGTACAGAAAGGAGATACAATGAGCAAAAGAGTTGAAAGCTTAGAATATTTTACTTAAAGAAAAACTGCAAGTGGTGAAGGAGAAACAGATGGACATCACTCCATTCCGGAATCTAGCCTCGATGTTGAAAAAAGAGATAAATCAGGATTTGTTGAATCTTGCAGTGGAGATGTATAGGGTTAAATAAATTGGGGACAGATTGAAAGAGCTAGAACTCAGCTCAACACAATTCCGTAGAAGATTATCAGATGTGGTATAGCTTGGTAAAAAATAGTTAGTGTGGATAGAAACCCATTCAACCTTTCAAGCTAACATGCCATGGAAATCTGCAGGAAGTCTTAAGATGGAGGTAGCCATATTGAATTTTGGTTGTAGAACAGTGGCCATGTTAAACACTGCTATTGAGAAACCTATTGAAAAGTGTGCTAAATTTTACAAAGGCATACATTTGGTTCACAATCAGTCCATGATTCTAACAGAATATCTGAATCAAGTTTTCCCAGTCAGGGAAGAACATCTGAAGAATTTGCAAGAGAGGCTGGAAAAGGGAGAAGAAAACATATCATCAGGCTCGAAGCTGTTAGTGAAGAAGACATCAAGATTTGGATTATACAAGCATCAGGTCACAAACTTAAGTTGAAAGAATCTTTGAGTCAGAGTACACCCAAGGTGAAGGAAATCGAATCCTAGCTGTCAAAGCATGAGGTGGTGTTATACTGAAATCTTGTCACCCTCATGTTATGAGATAGGTATTCCATTGTTTACTCCAATCCCTCAAAGTTTTCCTTAGAGAAATGAAGGTTCAAATTATCCCCTTGCAATTTTTCCCTATGTTGAGCTGGTAGCGCTCCTCTCCCATTGAAAAAAAGAGTTACCCAAGTCAACACCACTCCTGATACATGAGAAAAGAGATGTGCCACCGCTGCTATCCCTACTGCAAGAAGCGGTGCCCCCTTAGCACCACCTATTTTGTTCATTGGAGGAGCGGTGCTAATGTTTTGAAGGAAAAAAAGAGAAGCTTCAAGAGGATTCTCGAATCTTTCCTTCGTGGAGTCTCATCCCTATGGTTTAGGACTAGCTGGAGCTCGAGATCCTCCCTTTTAGGATCCTATATCCACCTCACCCATGAGATCCTCAACCATACCTATCCTCTCATGCCTTTAAATACCGGCTCACCCACCATGGGACAAAAAAGGAAGAGTTGTGTTTCATACCCAAACTCTATCAAAATCATTCTTGAGTCTTTGGAGGAAAGGTGAAGTTAGAGGCAAGGATCCATTGGAAGGAACTCTCAACACCAAGGCATGAAGTTTGTAGTCTCTCCAATCATTTATTAATAAAGAATGTATTTTCTTTTCCATATATGTTGTTTCATTTGTATATATTGCTTGATTCCTTGGTCACTAATATGGATCTATGGATAGTTTTCTGGTATCTTTGATGTGCTTCTACAGGTCTACAGGTTTTTCATCAGAATTTTATTCCAGGCATATATATATTTTTCTCCAATCCCTCAAAGTTTCCTCAGAGAAATGAAGGCTCAAATTATCCCCTTGCAATTTTTCCCTATGTTGAGCTGGTAACGCTCCTCTCCCATTGACAAAAAGTGTTATCCAAGTTAACACCGCTCTTGATACATGAGCAAAGAGAGGTGCCACCACTTCTATCCCTACTACAAGAATAAATTCCCCCTTAGCACTGCCTGTTTTCTTCAGTGGAGGATCGGTGCTCGGTTTTTGAAGACAAAAAAGAGAAGCTTCAAGAGGATTCTTGAAACTTGGCTTCGTGGAGCCTCATCCCTATGGTTTAGCACCATCTGGAGCTCTAGATCCTTCCTTTTAGGATCCTATCTCCACCTCACCCATGAGATTCTCAACCATACCTATCCTCTCATGCCTTTAAATACTGGCTCACCCCCAATGGGACAAAGGAGGAAGAATTGTGTTTCATACCCAAACTCTGTCAAAATCATTCTTGAGTATTTGGAGGCAAGGTGAAGTTAGAGGCAAGGATCCATTGGAAGGAACTCTCAACACCATGGCATGAAGGTTGTAGTCTCTCCTATCATTTATTAATAAAGAATGTCTTTTATTTCCCATATATGTTGTTTCATCTGTATATATTGCTTGATTCCTTGGTCATGAGAATAGATCTAGTTGATTATTTGTATGCTATCATGTTTCTCTTGTTGTTTTCTATCTTTTACTGGTTCATTTGCGAGGATAGTGAGAAAAACCTTTGAGAAAAGTATTATGGCATCATTTTATAGTGATGAACCAAATCTATGGAGAGTCTAACATTCTGTGTTTGTGTTTTGTTCTAGATATGAACCATTCAGACTAGGGAACCAGCTCTTGTCCACAGAAGGTGCTATATTCTTGATAACAGGTGGCAGTTCATGTATTGAAACCTATAGAGTACTAGGTCATCAGTGAACAAGAACAAGCTTGGGGAATTTTTGTCAAGACACCAACTGGGCCCACTTGGTTTTGTCTTATTCACAACTAAGGATTATTAAATATATTGTATTTATTCCTTTCTAAGTGCATGCACTAGAGGACAAAATTTTGTAAAGGAAGAGTTGAGGAAGCCCAAAAGGATGGAGGGAAACTTAGGAGTCATTTTTCTTTGGATAAATAGAGGTGAAGTAGATGTTAGAAAGGACTTTTCCATGCTATATTTTTGTGAAGTTTATTGTAAGAAGAACTACTTTCTTTTATAATAAAGAAGCCATATTTTCTGCTCGAGAAGGAGCTGTGAAGTCTCAAATGCATGTTGTAGATAGGTTGAATGTCGACTTATTTTTGTTTCAGCTTATTCTATGAACTATGAGATCATTCTGACTTATGAATTACTTCCATGTTATGAATGATTTCCTGTTATTTTTGTGAAACTTATGCTGTATATTGAGTAATGAATGTTTTAACTAACAATGAGCTATCTCATTGTTTATCTTTCTACGTGCATTCATGTATTCTGAATTATGAACAACTATCTTTAATATTCTTTATGCATGTTTTTACAGTACATTGCTCATCATTAAAAATAATCTTGCTCCCTAGGGATAGGTTACATAGAATTATCTAGCTTAGCATAGTTGTTACTTGTTTATGATTTAGAAGCAAAAGGGGTAATAAGATGATAGGTAAGAACCTGCGCATCACATTGTGAACTCTTTGTTGTCTCTATCAATTCCACATAGATTAGGAACTTGCATATCATATATAAAATAAAATAAAAAATACACTTAAACGGTGGATTAGGCTGCAACCGGTAAAGAAATATTAAACCATTACTTGACCTACGGTATCCGGACCATAAAACGGATGGATTCCCCATACCGAAAAATAAAGAGCTAGTTGGGAACGTTTATTGGGGAGAATCCCTATTGTTGTTACCTAGGATTTTCTAGGCCTCAACAGTTTTTGGCGCTAGAAGGAGGGCCGCCAGTGCATGGATGACAGAGGAAATTTGTTTTCTCGAGAACACTCCACTGGTTACAGTTCTTAATCTACTTTCCCTCTGAGACCTAGTCCTGAAGAAGAAGTTACAGAGTACCTCTACCCTGTTGATAATGAGGTGGTTGATGATTTAAGGAGAATCACAACCGTGTATGCAAAGAATATTGGAGGATTTCCCATTATTCCTACTTTGCCTAGAAGAGAGTTTGATAATAAGGATCATCCTTACTGTTAGGATTCAGTATTAGTGGAAGACTTTGAAGAGATGGTAGAAACCACCTTGCAAGAGATTGTGCAACCTATAAATCAGTTAGGACCAGAGTCCCCTCATTGTTCACCTTTCGGAACCCCTGTCCAATCCCCACCTCAATCTCCACCTAGAATCATCGAAAATGTGAATGAAAATCAGCCTCCTCCACCACCTTCTTGGAGGGATAGATCCCCTCTAAACCTTACTCCTCCATTAGATGCCATGCATCAAAATTTTGATAAGTCATTTCCCAAGTTTGAACCAAATGAAGGAATTTTTGTGGATGATCATTTGCAAAGTTTTTACCTAGCTTTGGAAGGTTTACAAGCAGCTAATCATGAAGACATAGCCTGCATATTTCTCCCACATACTCTCAAGGGTAAAGTAGCCTCATGGTATTTTGCACTACAGGAAAACTCAATTCCAAATCGGAACACCTTTGAGAGATTGTTTAGAAACAAGTCTGGAACCCAAAGAACTACGACTACTTTAATGAAAGAATTACATTCCCTCATAAAGGAAAAGAAAGAAAGGGTGGATAATGTCACTCAAAGGTTTGTTTCCTATTTGAATAAATTTGATGCAGCTATAAAAACTGCTAAGAACACCTTAATTGAATATTACACTTCAGCTCTGGGCCCCGACCTAACTATGTTTGTCAAAAGATCAGTTAAACCCACCTTAGTGGAAGCATATGAGGAATATTAAATGGACAGTATAGACCCACTTCCTACAAAATCATAGGAAAAGACTTTTGGAAACAGAAATCCTTTGTTGTTAACTAAGACTAAAGATGAGCGGTCACATGAATTAGATGGTGTGGTAAAAATGGTGCAGAAAATTTCAAGTAGAGTAATTGATCTAGAAAAGGAAAAGGAGGCCCACAAGCAATACAAACCTTATTATAAAAATTGAGATGATAGTGGTCCATCCAAACCTCCCTCTCATAGTCCATTGGCTATGAACTTAACTGAAGTGGGAATGGAAAATTTATATACTTTCCATCAACAGCCTCACTCTGAAAAAAATTGCCCACAGTGGATAGATTCTATGAATTTAATGATGAATCAGTTAATAGATTCCAAGTTAACAGAAACTATGGATGAAAAAGAGAAAAGTCATGAACAAATAGAGACACAAGAAGAAGACACTATGGTTTTATGGGATTGTGTATCCATGTTTAGTATAGAGTATGAAGGTCTCACTAAAGAAGAAGAAATATCAGAAACAAATGTTACAACAAGGAGGTAGGGCCCATTGAAAGAGGATAACACGATAATGCCCAAAAGAAAGAAACTTCAGGAGAACATGAAAAAGATAAAAAATAATATTCAGACCATTAATATACTAGAGTTTTTCATCACGAGTCAGAATCCGAAGGTAGTCAATATGTCTATGAAGTTTGCAGAAAACAAAGTTGAGAATGTCAAGAAAAATTCCACCGAGCATGAAATGGGATATGACACTGTAGAAAATATTAAAAATACTAAGGCAAAATCTCTTTGTTTGAAATGTGTAACCTACCCCAACAAAAGGAAAATTTGTTGAAAGCACTTTAGACACCTATAATGGAACCCCATAATGATAACCAGGCTGAGGAAGAGATTGGTGAAGCAAGTACAGGAGGAAAGTCTAAATATAGAACTCCAGTGTTCGTACACACTTTTGAAAATTTTAATTTCAATGTACATAACTATTTAGTGGAATCTAGAGGATCAATGAATGCGATGCCACTTTCAGTTTGAAAGCAAATAAATGGTCAACCCAAGCCAACTATAGGTCAATTTGTCTGATTGGATAGGACTACAGTGAAAGTGGTAGGAGAAATGGAGGATGTCCTAATACATTTGTCAATAGATGAGAGAGTCTGCCAGTATATAGACATGGTGGTGGCAGATATCCCGAACGCCTATGGGTTGGTTTTGAGATGGGATTGATCGACAAAATTAGATGGTTATTTGGCCTCAAATTGGTCACATTTGTGGTTTCCCTACAAAGGTTGTAAAAATCAGATAAAGGTGTTGAGGGAGCCTCATATGAGACACAACATAACACAGTTGGAGGGGAAGAATGAACCTATTAAATCTATTTTAGGGAACTATTTTCTTGAGCATGAACCAAGGTAATGGTCTAGCAGAATCTACAAATAAAAATTTCATTAGGATTTTGAAGAAAACAGTCATAGAAAATCAAAGGAGTTGGCACATAGATTTTCCTAGTGCACTTTGGGATGATAGAGTCACACCCAAGAACTCCTTAGGTGTGTCACCCTATACTGTATTCTATGGGAAAGAATCCATCCTGCCTCCAAATATTTTGTTTCCTTCCTCCCAACTAGCTCAAGCCTCTAGAGGAACTGAGAATGAGGTCCTACAAGTATGAATCAATACTCTTCTAAAGTTGGAAGATTCTATAGCCAAGTCAAAATAAAGGCTTAAGCGCCAACAGGAAATAGTGAAGAGATGGTTTGATAAACACAAAGCCGGAAAGAAGGAATTTGAAGTAATTGATTTTGTTCTTAAATGGGATCACCCGCATGATGAGAGGGGAAAACACACTAAATTCAGCAATTGTGGATAGGCCCTTTTCAGATTGCGGAGAAGTTAGGCCCCTCAACCTATAAATTACAATATTTAGAGGGGTGGGAAGAGAACTTTCTTGTCAATGGTTTAGTTCTCAAACCATATTTTTCTTAATGTTGTTAAGTTTTCTTTGTACATAAATAAACTTTTTTTGATTTGTTTCAAGTCTTGTTTTCCTTAGGTTAGTTCTACTTTATTTTCACTTTGATTTCTTAGATTCTGATTTCTTGTTGTTTATTTAATTTACTTTATATTTTCAATAAACTAGCACAACCTTTGGATTTCGAGTTCATTAGAGTTGTGGATAAATTGAAAATATTTTGACTGAAAGACTACTTACTATTTGCACATATATCATGCTTAAATGTCCTTTAATATTAGTAGATTATCTGAATAGATTTTGAACACATTGAAGTCCTGTTTAATCCCTGTAAAATAACTAAGGTCAAAAAAGTCCAGAATACTATTTTGAGGCTCCATTCACTTCACACTAAAGTCTGTCCTAGGAAGCTAATAGAAAAAGACCCATGGAAAGGAAGCAAGATGAACAGTTGTATGGTATTTAAATAATCCCATGCCACAAATGAAACCCAAAAGGACAAAAGAGACAAGTTTCCCAGAAAGAAGGCATACATCAAAAGACATACTGAATAAAATCAGTTAGGCTAAGATTGCTCAAAGGCTATTTTCTGTCCATGAGCTAAAAGAAAAATATCTCTCACACAAAAGGACAAAAGTCCAAAAAAAGCATCAAAAGAATGCAAAAGGCATGGGAATGAGGAACAAACAAATATATCTATTCACACCCTGTTACAATCCTGTGGTGTCTAAGTTGGAAGCACTATGAAGGAAAAAGTAAAATGAACTTCATATCTTGGCCTTAGAAGAGCTATCAAGACTTTGAAATCCTAGTTCCCCTTATCCTATTGGAACATAATCAATGTTAAATTTTTTAAATATTGCATTCTAGAAAAATTTGGGCATCTTAAAGAATCTGGTAAAGTTTGTTTAACAAGATACTTCAAAGAAGTCTTTGTTCAAAGTTTGTTGTCCAAACATCTGTGCTTGTCGATTAGTCGCCAATTGTTGCGGCTGCAACTATCATCCCAAAAAAAATTTGACTTTTTAGGCCCCCCCTACTCTTTTTATTTTTTAGAAGGATTTGAAAGTCTATATTTATCTCACAAAGAATTTGTTTCATGACTTACGTTTTTGCAAAAGAAGATTTCATTTCTTTTACCCTATGTATTGGATGCACTCTTGAAAGTTCATCTGACGTATCAAAAGTGTAGTGCTCTAACGAACCGATTCTCTTTTTCAAGCACTTCCGAAAAATTCTTCCAATACATCAGATGTACCTTGGTTTATGTTATCATAAAATACTTTCCGATGCTATCGGATGCTTAGTCCAAATCCTTTCCGACACATCGGCTCTCCCTTGTCATTTCCTTTTTCGATCTCCATGGAAATTTTGTTATCGTTCTATCCACTGTTTCGGTTGGCTGTTTCTGAGTGTTCCAAGAGTATAGTGATGCTTCCTGCCAATGCTTCGCATGCATATTCTAATGCATATCCAATGTCTTCCTGAATTTTGTTTCGACGCCAGAGCGGTGTTAGTTGTTTGTCACGCCAATGGGCCATGAAGCCTTTTACCCGTCTCAATGTATTAGTTTTTAACCACCTGATAGATGTGGGGCCTTTTCTTTCCAGCCACCTGAGGCCTTCGCGTCCATTAGTAGGATCATTTCCAATATGTTTTTGGCGCTAATGGGTTTCCTCCCGGGGGTAATCCTTATGCTCACCCTCATTCATGCCTATAAAATCATGTAAGGGGTTTTTTCCACGGTTATTATTTCACGGTATTGTTATCCATTTGGATATGCAGAGCTGTCAGTGTCTGAGTGAGTTGTTAGCCAGTAGGGAACATTCTTTTCAAGGTCATTTTAGTGATCCACGTGGATTTCATTACTTGCCCCGTTACTTGGTGAGTTTTTAGAACATCTTGGTAGGGTTAGGTTTGTTTTCTTTTCCGCGGAGGGTATTTAAGCGTCCTGGTCAGTTTATTGTGAAGCATTGCTTTGTTTGGGTAGCCATGGCCATCGTTTCATTTACCTACACCAACCATTGTATCCCAGTTCCTATAATGGGGTTTGTTTTGACAGTCGATGGTGGAGGGAGGGAAGTGGGCATACGAGCGTTTCACCTTCTACACCACTCCTCCGTTTCATTAATCAATGTATGGAAGTACTGTGGCGGTTGGCCCATTGGAAGAGGCATTTTTTGTGAAATGTCATTGGAGGGATTTATAGTTAGGGTGAAAAACCTGGTTACCCATGAGATTTGTCTTCCCATGGAATCTCTGAGTTGCACCATTCTCATCGACAGTATTGACATCGATATGCTCAGAAATGCATTTCTGTGGTGAGATCCTAAAGACTAATGCAACAGAGTTGATGCTTGTGAACCTTGTGCATTCCACCCCTAGAAAAATTTAAGCCTGTTTTGTGTTTTCTTTTTCATGAGAGAACATTTAGGGTAGATGCAGAAAATTTAGTCATTGTGCATCATGATAATTCAATAAAGGAATTTTTGGTTAAAATCATTTTTTGGGTTTTAGTGTAGAGTTTATTAAATTGCAGATATATGTTTGGAATATATTGAATCTAGCATGATTTTGTATGATCAAAACAGTCTTGTCATTCATATAGCAACATGCGTCGGAAACAGAAGAAGAAGCTGCAAGCTGCGAACGAAGAACAAGAGATAGAGAACATAAATCGAGTGGAAGTTATATATGAAGATACCAAAGTGGTCACGGGGATTGAACCTGAGTACAAGTGGGGGGAAATATACCAAATGATCACCAATAGAAGTGCCCAGATGTAAGATTGGAATATTGACTCATATATGCTGTTATCAACCCAAATGGCACTTCTCCATCTGAGTGCCGACATTCCTTATGTTGGTACACAAAAGGACATCTTAGGATTAAAGTTTGCCAAAACACTATAGGTGGGCATGACTTGGGATGCATTTACCATATTATTTTTCTAAGTGTTGAGTTGCGTATGCAACTATCTCCATTGCAACTTGTGTACGTACGCAACTATTTCCATTGACAACTGGCATACTGTACGTGAATATCTATATTTCAACCCACGTACATCAGTGTATGCGGGTTTCCTTTAAGCAACTCACGTGCCATACGTGGGTTTCCTATATCAATAGTTGCGTACATCTTGATTCAACCTTAAAAATATAAAACACAATCAATGGAGATTAGTTGGGACCTAATCATTAACTATCCTAATTGTTTCAACCTCCTCAACCTTTGAAACCACTATATTTCCCAAAGTATAAATAGAGGCCTTGGGGAGGGCATTGATCAATCAATATTGGAGAGAAAAGTTATGCTGGTGGTATATCTTTAGAAGTCTTGGAGCAGTAGAACTCAAAGTCCTTTAGTTGCAGAGGAGTCCCTGTCTCAGAAGTTGGGTTGTACTCTTATCTCATTCACTGATTGTTAATAAAGAGAATTCTTCTTCCAACATTGTGTTGAGTCTCTTTCATGTATCATGTTTAATGATTATTTTTTATTATGTATTGGGTATATTGTTTATCTAACCTCTTATATATACATGCATAAGATAGTACTTGGATAATTTTCTCTTTACAGGTGAAGGAGATGCATCCTTGGAAGCTTTGGAGAGAAGAGGAACGGAAGAAGATCAAGCTTGGATCAATCGTAGGTAATCGGGTAAGTCAAGACTTTCTTCCTATTTCCTTTCTGTTCTCTGTTAAATCTAATTTTCTGCAAGGTTAGTAGTAAGTTGGTAACCCCAGCCCCTAGGTTAAAAGGGTGCTTAATCCTGAACAACAGAACTTACAACTCCACTGGTCAATCCATCCTGCTGTGGGTTAGTCCTATAGATCCTTTCCCAGTCTTTGCTTTGATTCAGTGTGTGGTTTTATGTCCTGGTTTGGACTTCCAGTAGTGTTTTAGAGACCTTTATTTTTTATTTTATTTTGAAATTTTTTTATCCTGTACGCGGGTTGCTGTGCTACACAGTTGCGTATAGAGGCGTGTATATCCGGGTTTTTGTATTGAACAGTCACATACAGTACGTTGGTTTTTCAACTAGACAATTGCATACATACCCAAGCAGCAAAATTTTGGGTAGGGTTGCTTGTCCCTGTCCTTTTTGGATTTTTCCTTGCTTTGTGGTCTTCTAGTACTGGAATTTCACTGTAGGTTTGAAAGCCCTGTGAACCATACTTCGTTCTTTTCAGTAAGCCATTGAGTTTTTGTTGTTTGGATTTTCTTTCTTTTTAGAAATCTGAGGTGGATTATCCTGTTGGGTGATAGGTCCAAGTGCTATGTATCTGAATCAGTAATCAAGGTTCTAGATACCATGTACCCCGTGCTATTTCCAAGTAGTTCTGGTTTGTCACTTTCCTTTTATTGATTTCAGTGGATTTCATTCATTGTGTCTTCCCAAGCTAGGTGTTCGCCAAGTTTCTTCCTTAGGTGGTTGATCTTTGGTTCTTATAAGTCTACTATACTTCATTTTGCTTGCTTCATATAGTCTGATTATTCAAGCATACTCGAGAATTTTTGCATTTAGGTGCATAGTAATTTTTTAAGAGTTTGAAAAGTGAAAAGAAAAGCATTGGAAACATTTCCATTTGAATTGCATATTGTAGTTTTATTTTCCGTTTTTGAATAAAATCTCAAAAATTACAAAAATAAGTCTTAGTTTTCTCTTTCCTAGTTGCAATTTCATTAGTTCATATTTATAAAAAAAAAAAAAAAACTTGCTTTAAGTAGTTTTAATTTGCTTTGGAATTCATTTTATACACCTTTTTTACTTTTATTATCGAGTCTATAATATCATAGTCATTCACGCCACTTTCCCCCTGACTAAGAACAGCCCTTAAAATGAACACTATAATTTAAAATATATTTGTAAGTTTCGTTTTATAGGGTCATACACCTACTAGCTTAGGATAGACTTGTGGGATAGGAAGTGTAAACTCCCCATAAGTACTTAAATTCAGACATATTTGGCCAATCGATATGTAAATCCTTCTCTGTGTTGATAGCATCTGGGAATCTCCTCTCAAATGGGAGTTAAGCATGAGGCTGCGTGGAGGCATTGGACTGAGGATATAACCCTCTGATTCCTTGTCAAAATGTAGACCAAGGTTTTTAGGCATCTGGGGATTCTGTCCTAGATAGAGTTTCAGGATTTGCTACCCTTCCCATGCGTATGAATCAAGCTTGCGACTGTCCCCCCAGACTATTGATATAGTTAAGGTAGCCTCTAGTCTCCTGGACATCTAGGGTTTATACACAAGTAAACCAGAAGGCTATTTTTTGTTCACCTTGGACGGGCTTGGAAGGTAACCCTTGTTGAAAGTGTAGGAGGGAGGTGGGTGATTCCTTCACTTGTGCCTAAGAACCTCTTCAAGGACGCCAAGAAACCATCTCTCAGCTTTCTTCAAGAAAGCATATCTTATACCCCTTGTGATTGTTGAGACTTTAGGAAATTTTCTAGTGATTTATCTATGGTTTGTCTATGTTTTTATCTGACCTTAGGGTGTGAAGAGTCAAATTTACAATCGTGGAGGACCAATTTGTCAAAAGGTCATGAAGGTTGCAAAACCTTCCTTTGCTTATCACATTGGAACCTCCACCTCCCCCTTAAAGGCAGAGATTGGACACGGATGGTTCTTTCTAACCGATAGGAGTTAGTGAAGTTTGGGGTGAATTAGAACTTAGGGGAAACCATGTTAATTTAAACACAATTGAGATAGAAGACTTGCAGGCTGACAAGTTTGCAAGAAATTTTAATTCACCTCTAACTGACTTAAACGATCTAGTAATCATTCAGGTTTGTCCTTTCAATCCACCCGTGATTGGTGTCCCTTTGGGCAGAATAATGTCTACTGCAGGAGAAAGTTCTTTTACTTCCACCTCAGCTGCTCCAGCTGAAGGGGTGCCACCTCCCCCGATAGGTACCCCTAGCACAAGTATACCTACTACACCATTAACTCTAGCTAGCAGAGTGGTTCAACAAGTTTAGCAGGTGCTTCTGGTGGTATGGTCACTGGGATTTCTAGTGTACCTATAGTTCCTACTTCCTTCACACACACTACTTAGAGTGGTCCTATAAGATTCTCGGCTTTTTTCTAGGGTTTTCCTTGGAATGGGGGGCACATTCCCCCATCCACTACATACGTAGGCCCAACACCTGCATATGTAGGGGTGCAGTTCAGAAACCCTAATCCTTATGGTCAAGGTTTTCAAAGTCTGATTTTAGCTCCGTTCATGAGCTCTCGTTTTTCGCTTTTCAGTGGAGGGATACCTGCTGCTATGTTCCAAACCCCAGCTTCGACTGGGAAAGCTAGAACCTCATATACTGCACCGCACATAAACAATCCACTGACTTATGGATGGAATCCTTTCCAGAGCAGCCCAACCACTTCGTAACCGGTAGCAGGGGGTAACCCCACCTTTACATATGGGAATATGGAGGAAAGTCCCTCTAATCCCCAATATGGTACTTTTAGTGCTTCAGTTAAACCCAATATCCCTTTCCTGGCAACGTTAAATTTTCTAGATTTGTCGAAACTAATGAATGACCCGGTGAGACATAACTCCTTCTAGCCACCCGTTCCTACCAAGCTACCCTCAAATATCCCTAAATTTGAAGGCAAAGTTGGTTATCATCCAGGAGCTCATGTCACCACTTTCCATTTGTGGTGCTCTTCCAACTCACTGAATGAAGATTCAGTTTAGTTGAGGCTGTTCCAAAGAAATTTAACCAGTACTGCAGCAAATGGTATCTTGAACTGCCTTTTGCTGCATTTAACAGTTTTTGGGACTTGGATAATGTATTCCTTAGTCACTTCCAACTTTATGTCCGATATGATTTTTGGACAGACTTGTTGTCTACCTTATGGAAGGAAAATTCCACTCATATTTTGGATCACATCCAAGAGTGAAGAAGACAGAAGAGCCTTATCAAAGCCACTATTCCTTTCGAGTTCTTATTAGAATGGTTTCTTAAATCCCTATTGCCAAATATATCTAAGGATGTATCTACTTCGGGAGTGACCAACGAGGAAGAAGCTATACTCGGGGACCAGCAGCTAGATTTGATATATTCTCAGTCTAGGATTTTATATGAGATTATCCCTGAGGCACCGAGGCCAATGCACAATGTAGAGAAACCTAAGCCTGGACCCCATGCTGATGGTGTGGTTGGTTCTCTGAATTCTCCCACTGTAGAATCTTTGGCTAAATAGCTCCATCAACTATCTATCAAACATTCTATGATGGAGGTAGCAAAGGCTGCCCCCTCACCCCAAAATGCAAATTTTTTTGCACAAACCTCTCAGAAGGGCAATCAACAGCCCGATCGGAAAAAGAAGAAAGGAAAAAAGGGTGAGGGAAATCAAAACAAGCAAAAACCCACAAACAATGCTGATGGGGGGAAAAAAGAAAAGAAGAAGTTGAAATTCCCATATAAGTTTTGCCATGAATATCACCTGACCCATCTATGTCCTCTTATGAAACAAGATCAGAAGTTGTTAAAAGGCCAACAACCGGCTTTCTTGAAGGATCCTTTTCCCCAAGGACAGAATTCAGGCTCAGCTTCAAATACAGCAGGGGGCACCCCAAATGCTCCCGACCCCAATTATATCAACATGGTTCAATCCGAGACTTTACGACAGACCAGGAAGAAGAACTATGAAAAAGATACCTCGGAGAAGGGTAAGTCAATAGGTCAAACTTCCAACCCTCTCACGATTGAGAAGCCTGCCGAAATTATTCCCAAGATACCGAAAGGTGTATTTAAGAAAACCTTGCACAATCCTAATGTTAGGGCTGCAGCAAACTACTCTATAGTTGAAGACTTAGCCTAGAATCCTTGTGCAATATCGGATTTAGAGGTGTTACAGAGTTGTCCCGTTCAGCAAGATGCACTCTTAGCAGCCTTAGGCAGTATGGACTCATCAAGTCTCATGGCGAAATTTAATTTTTCTGATGTCAAAATTTGCTTGCCATATCATGTAGCCTTATCGATAGATGTCATCCATGGTGGAAATACCATTGGAAGGGCAATTGTCAATGAGGGTGCTTCTACATGTGTCATGTCCCTGTCTTGTTGGAAAGCTCTTGGATCTCCAGAGCTGGTTCCATCAAACACCCTACTTACTGCTTTTGACGGAAGGTCATTTCGTCCACATGGTATCCTACCAGCTTTTGAAATTAAGTTGGCAGGGAAAGTGGTGTCTGTTGAGGTAGAGGTGATTGATGCACCTTTGGATTATAAATTTCTCTTGGGGAGAAGTTGGACTTACGCCATGTTAGATATTGCATCGGCCGTTTTTCGGGTGGTAATGTTTCCACATGAAGGGAAGTTGGTTACTATAGACCAACTCAATTTTACTAAAAAAGGTCGCATGGAAACTAACGAGTCCATCATACCATTGGTTGATTAGTTTAGACCTACCTCAGAGAGCTTAGCAACTGCAATGTACACATCATTGATGGGCACATTGGATATTCCAGCTCCGATTAATTACATAGGTTCTACTAGTGCAGGGAAGTCTATAACAACAGTCGTTGATAGAATAGATCCTTGGGTTCTTCCTTCCCACCATGAACCTGAAGTGCCCTAATTGGAAACGGAAGTAGATTATCAAGCTATCATTCATACCGCTGTTGATCCCATTCCGATCCCTCTCACAGTCTCAGAGGAGCCAGAAGAAGCCTATTTTCCTACTTGGGCAAAGAACTTTTTGCATTCTAGAGATTGCTTAGATATGGTTTTACCTTTGGATGAAGCCATTCTACAAGATATGTGTGGATGAGATAAGATCTGTGAATATATTCACCATCGATCCTATTTTCTTCTAGATTTAAGCAGGATCGAGAACCAGGAGTTCCATATGAGGCTGGAAGGTGATGCTGATACACCTATTAATCCCTTACCAAGGGAAGGAATATTTGCTGAGGGGAATATGGCAAACATTTTCACTACAATTCCTATCAACATCTCTGTAAACCCAAATGTTGTGGAAAATGTACACATCGGCATGAACTACTCTCTAGAGGATATTGTGATCTATACAGCCTTGTTTAAGGAATTCTGCGATGTATTTTCCTAGTCATATGATGAGATTCCAATCATTGATCCATCAATAGTCGAGCAAGAAATATGAAATTACCTTGATGCTAGAACCGTTCGACAAAAGTTGAGACCTGTCAACCCACGTAAAGCGGCGGTGGTTAAGGCTGAAGTTGAGAAACTGTTTAATGTCGTTTTCATTTACCCCATAGCTTTGACGGAATGGGTATCCAACCCTGTACCTATTGAAAAAAAGCAAGGGACTATACGCGTTTGTACTAAATTTCGAGATCTAAACAAAGCCTGTCCTAAGGACAACTACCCCATGCCATTTATAGACCAAATTATCGATGCTTGTGCGAGAAGTGAAGTTTTTTTGTTTATGGATGGTTTCTTCAAGTATAATCAAATCCAAATTAAATAGGAAGACCAACATAAAAGAACTTTTATTTGTACTTGGGGTACCTTTGCATATAATAAAATTCCCTTGGGATTGAAAAATGCAGAGGAAACCTTTCAACGGGCAATGAATTTTGCCTTTCACAACATTAAATCCATTATCGAACCCTACCTTGATGATCTACCAGCACATTCTCATAAGAGGATCGATCACCTAGATCACTTGCATTTGATTTTTGAATGATGCAGATACTACAAAATTCGCTCGAATCCCCACAAGTGCATTTTCTGTGTCAAGTCAGGGAGACTGCTCGGATTCATTGTTTTCAACAAAGGCATTCAGGTGGATCCTTTGAAAGTTGAGGCCATCGTAAATCTGCCTCCTCCTTGTTCTATCAGGCAGCTTCAAATCCTGCAGGGGAAGTCCAATTTCCTTCGACGTTTTATTGTAAATTATTCCAAGATTACTAAAGGTTTCATGCATCTGTTGAAACAGGACACCCCATTTGTATGGGATGAAATTGCACAACTTGCATTCGAGGCATTAAAAAAATCTTTATTGTCAACACCGTTATTACGCCCGCCATATTACTCTCAGGATTTTATAATGTATCTGGCTGCATCTGCGTCGACCATAGGGGTAGTACTAGTCCAGAGAGACGATAAGCTCCAAGAGCATGTCATCTACTATCTCAGTTGTGCTTTAGCTAGCCCTGAACTTAGGTATTCCCACATCAAGAAGTTGGCCTTGGCAGCTCTGTATGCTGTTCATAGGTTGCGTCACTACATCTTACTGAGGACCACGATGGTAGTGGCATATGTTAATCCTTTTCAATATGTTTTGTCCCAACGGATAGTTGGAGGCAAATTCAACAAATGGATAGTCATTCTTTAGGATTTTGACTTAGATTTCCATTCCCCCAAATCCAAAAAATCCTTATTTTTTGTTCAGCTCATTGCAGAATTTCCAGTAGAGGAAGATGTAGCCATTGAAGAAGACTCATTCCCAGATGAGCATATCTTTTTTATTTCCACCTCTGATCCCTAGTATGGAGATATACTTATCTATCTCCAGACTTTGAAGTACCCTATAGCCTTCTCGCAGGAAGACCGGCGTAAACTTCGCATACATGCCAAGAACTACCTCATTATTGGAGATACTTTATATCGTAGGGGGTAGATTCCATTTTGCATCGATGTCTTACCCACGAAGAAGCAAAGACTGTACTAAATGATGCCCATAGTGGAGTGTGTGGGAGTCATTTATCTGGGTTAGCAATGGCCCAGAAGATCTTACGTGTCGGTTGTTTCTGTTCCACGATCTTTAAATATTGTGGGGAATCCGTGAAGCGCATCATCCTTGTCATCTTTACACACGAAATACACGGTCGCATCCTGCTCCATTATTTCCCATCATCTCAATGGGCCCCTTCATGAAATGGGGGATAGATTACATGACGTGTAACCCCGTATCAACTGGGGGGCACAAACATATCATTGTCACTGTAGATTATTTCACGAAGTGGGCAGAGGCAATGCCCACCTTTAAAGCTGACAGGGAAACTGCATCTTTTTTAGTTTTCAAACAAATTATCGCACGATTTGGTATCCCTAAAGAGATTGTCACTGACCATGGTAGTCATTTCCAAAATAGTATGATAATTAAATTAACCACTATGATAAGGTTTAGACAAGAACATTCATCTTTGTTCTATCCTCAAACAAACAGTCAAGTCGAGGTTTTAAATAAAGCTTTGAAGACTATTCTCAAACATACTATTAATGCAGCCCATTCCAACTAGCACATCATGTTGTATCCTCCACTTTAGGCATATTAGACCAATGTGAAAACTGCTACAGGTTTCTCTCCTTTCCAACTCATCCACGGAGTGGAAGCAGTCACCCTGGTCGAATGCGAAATCCCTTCCTTAAAGATAGATATTCATGTGTTACCTGATACAACTGAGCTAGAAGAATGTTTATTACATTTAGAACATCTAGATGAGCAACATAGAGATGTGTTGATAGCAAACGAAGCTCATAAAAATAGGGTAAAAATCCAATATGATAAATTGGTCAAGCCTAGGATTTTTTCTGAAGGGGAGCTTGTCTTACTCTAGGATCAAGACAAAGAACCCCTGGGGGCAAGAAATTTTAGGTAAATGTGGTTAGGACTTTATGTTGTTTCAAAGGTGTTGAAGAAGGGTGCATATGAATTGATAGATTTCGAAGGGAATAAGCTGCATGAGCCTAGAAATGGGCTCTACTAGAAAAAGTACTATGCTTAGGCTTAGCGCTTTTTCCTGTAGTATATTTTATGTATTTTTATGTAAATAGTTCACCATTTTGTGTTTTTATACCATTTTATGGTTGTTACAGATGTCTTCTGAGTGGTTCAGAGGTTTTGTTGATGGCGCAAGTTACCACACTTCTAATCTGGCTTCAGCCATATGGGTCTTTTACTCACCCTCAGGACAGTTAGTTTCCTCGGGAGGCGCTTGCTTAGGTGCTACTACCAATATTGTGGTAGAATACAGGGTTGTCATTGAGAAAGTTTATGGGATGCTTTGTCACGTGGTATCACTCAGCTGGAAGTCCGAATTGACTCTCAACTGGTGGTTTCCCATCTCAATCGAGCTTATCAGGTGCAGAATCCTATTTTACTACGTCAGTTTACGCAAGTTAGGTTATTGGAAAGAAATTTTAAGTTTATTATATTCAATCATATTCCAACAAATCAAAATTCATTAACTGGTGCATATGCTAATTATGTCTTGGATTGGCAACACATTTTTCCTAAATATATACAGCAGACACATAACAAAACAATTGTAAATAAACCGGAAATATATATATATATATATATATATATATATATATATGTGTGTGTGTGTGTGTGTGTGAATATCTGTCCATATAGATAGGTCGAGTTTCTGATCCTCATATCTAGTCATAACTATATAATATACAAAAAATATACAAAACGTGGATCAAAGTCCATAAAATGCTCCTAAGTCTAATATTTTCCACCCTGGTCCCCCCAATCACCCTGATCACCCTGCTCTCAGGCTTCTTCAGCCTCCTTGGCTTCAGCAACCTCAACTACATCAATATACACAAGTACTGCTCTCACTACCTGCCTCATAAGGTGTATCCAGACAAGTGGTATACCAACCACTAGCTCTTGCATGATGGTAGGGATATGATCAATGCGTAAGGTAGGTACTCTCTAGGTAAGCCTGGCTAGCTTTCCCTCAAGAACCCTAATCAAACCTTGGTCCTCTCCCAACATAGGACGCACATACATGCGTGGATGCCCAGCAGGGTGGACTGGTCCAATATCTGCATTTTGACATTTTAAAAGGGTTAAAAACTCTTATACATATGTACATATCTTTATAATTAAAATTTATAAAAAATTTAAAATTTGAAAACAAAAATACCTGACTCTCCCCATGCTCCTCCCGGAGGGAGGACAAGGTCGGTGTCACCTCGAAAATCTAGCCCAGCATATGGAAACTGCTCGAAGGCTTGTAACTATCGCTCCCACCAAAAGTAGAATTCGTCGTCGTATACACTCTAGACCAATCCACTGCCTCCCTGGCGGAGGAAGATCTCTCCCCACCTACTCAGTCTAGGCTAATGGGGAGAACGAACTAGTAATGGTACTGCAGGACTCAAACCGAGCACCCTCTCAAAGAAAAAGGCTACCAATATGCTAGAATAACCAAAAATTTTCTTCCTACCTCTTTGACAGTTAGAGAGCTGCTTCCTCATTATTGGGATTACTCCCAAACACCAGTCATATAGAGCTCCATGTATACAGTCCATTGCAAGTCTCATTTGGCTCCAAGTTTCAAGGTGAAGTGATGATGACCTTGCAACGCTCACTATAGTACTCACTAATACCTATAAGGGAAAGTTGTGAATATGAACAATAGGGATACATCTACCCCTCTTTTGAGTGCCAGGATCATAGTGTATATCTATGTAGTTATGTACAGTTAGAAGGTCACCGCATCTGCCGGTACCTTCTAAGTTCACGGAAGCTCCCCGTCATGATAAACCGAAGATAAAATAGACATCTTCCAAAGTAACCTCTAGAAACTCACCTTGAAGAGCAAATTCTCAAAGATAATGATTATAGTGTATTTCAACCATTGTTTCCTTATGACCTCACACATTAAGGGGCATCTGTTATCAACCCAAATGGCACTTCTCCGTCTGAGTGCTGACATTCCTTATGTTGGTACACAAAAGGACATCTTAGGATTGAAGTTTTCCAAAACACTATAGATGGGCATGACTTGGGATGCATTTACCCTTGAACCAGCTTGCCATATTATTTTTCTAAGTGTTGAGTTGCATACGCGACTATATCCATTGCAACTCACGTATGTACATGACTATTTCTATTGACAAATCACGTACTGTATGCAACTATCTACATTGCAACCCGCGTGCATCAGCGTATGTGGAAAGCAACTCGCATGTCATACGTGGGTTGCCTATATCAATAGTCGCGTACATCTTGATTCAACCTTAAAAATATAAAACACGATTAATGGAGATTAGTTGGGCCCTAATCATTAACTATCCTAACCGTTTCAACCTCCTCAACCTTCAAAACTACTCTATTTCCCAAAGTATAAATAGAGGCCTTGGGGAGGGCATTGATCAATCATGATTGGAGAGAAAAGTTATGCTAGTGGTATATCTTCAGAAGTCTTGGAGCAACAGAACTCAGAGTCCTTTTGTTGCAGAGGAGTCCTTGTCTCAGAAGCTGGGTTGTACTATTATCTCATAATTCATTGATTGTTAATAAAGAGAATTCTTCTTCCAACGTTGTGTTCAGTCTCTTTCATGTATCATGGTTAATGAATATTTTTTATTATGTACTGGATATATTGTTTATCTAACCTCTTATATATACATGCATAAGATCATACTTGGAGAATTTTCTCTTTATAGTTGATGGAGGTGCATCCCTGGAAGCTTTGGAGAGAAGAGGAATGGAAGAAGATCAAGCTTGGATCAACCGTCGGTAATCGGGTAAGTCAATACTTTCTTCCTTTTTCCTTTCTATTCTCTCTTAAAGCTGATTGTATGCAAGGTTAGTATTAAGTCGGTAACCCCAGACCCTAGGTTACAAGGGTGCTAAATCCTGAAAAACATATGCAGATATAGAGAGATCAGCAATCATGAAAGTTTCCACGCATCCAAAAAAAAATTCATGTTCACAAGTAATAGGTTGGATTCTTCCCAGGGCTGATGTAACAAAAATGATTTTTTCTAATACTGAAGGACAAGGTTATGCTACTTATATCCCAGCTTATGTATCTCAGGCATATAAGCTACCCATGCCCCAGACTTATCTAACTGAAAAATAGTTAAATGACCTTAATCTAGATATTTTGGATAATGTCAAAAGAATGATGGTTCTCGGAAATAATTTTCGTACAAGGTCATTTGGGGAGTATGAGACTGTGAAACTTTTCACTCCCTATAGATTGATAGAGTTGATGTTGAACATGATCTTTGGAAGAGCAAATGGAAAGAATTTCAAACTGACCTGGGTACCCGTAATCTTCTTTGTGGCCACTTAAGGCACAATTTTCAACTGGTCCAATATAGTGTCTAATATTTTATCCTCATGCACAAGTGCAACACTAGGAGGAGTCTCGCAAAATAAATCAGAGTTCTATATGAGCTCATTTCTGATCGATTGTATTTTGTGCACACAGTCGTTCCCAGCTCTGAAGTGCAAATCGGATAAGGCCAAGTCTCTTGTCTATGTTGTATACAGTTGTTGTGGGCACACAAATATTTCAATCACTATAAGAGTATTTTTGAAGACTTCATAATGCAACTATACATGTTAATATTCCTCGTTGAGTGTGATTGCATGTCAAAAGAAACCTTGAAGATTGTACAAGATAATGGAAATTATTACCTGACAAAGGAAGGTCTGTATCTGAGAATGTTTGGTGGATTAAGGGCCCCTTCTATGTTGCCAAAATATGCTACAGATTATGTTATTCACAAGGAAATAGTAAGGAAAATTTACACTGATGGGGTTGGTAATTTCCTGTTTGAACACAAGAAGGATGTATACCCCCCAATCCCATTTTACATAGGAATTTATAGGCTCTCCAAGGTGAAGAGTGCACCAGAGTTTTTAAAAGAGTTAGAGTACTTCCATTTTGGAGAGATCAGTTTCCATAGGAATGATTCTGAGGATAAAGTTGTTAATTATTATGCTTCAGCAGGATTACATTTTGAGTACGCAAACTACTGGGACAATGATGAAGAAATATTTCGAAACACACTCAATATGACAGCTTTGAGGAGGATATTTCAGCAAAATATAACTATAGTAGATGGAAAGGGAAAAGATATTGAGCAGCAGAAGAAGCAAGAGGAGGAAGCTGCTAAGAAAAGACAAGAGGAGGCAGTTAGATTATCACAAGAAGCAGAATAGTGGTTGGCAGCAGAAGAAGAAGAAAAAAGGAGAGCCAAAGAAGAATCTCAGAAAAGGTTAGCAAAAGAAGAAACTACGAAAAATAATCAAGAAGAAGACACTCAGAAAAGACAACAAGAGGATGAGAGGTTAAGACTGGAAGAAACTGACAAAGAAAGAGAACATGCACTGAAAATAGTTGAAGAGCTTCGACAAAAGGAGCAGAAGGAGCAAGATCATGCAGATTTGGAGCAAACTCAGTCTTATGGTGATTCAATAGAATTCTTTGTCCCATCTAGCAGCATAGCTGAAGGAAATCAAGTTCCAAAATTAGGGATTCAACTAATCCCTTTTATCCCATCCCAAGAAGAGGAGGTGGCCGATTTAAATACCATTTTTTATGACAAGCATAAGAAAATAATTGTAATGAGAACTAAGAAGAAAGTGGACGCTGGGGAAAAGAAAGGAGTCATGATGATTGAGAAGACAATTGTTCATGGGACTGAAAAAGATCCAAGAATTATGGCAAGGGAAGGTGTAGCCTCAACCCTAGATAATGAATATAATGTTGATAAAATAATGACTAATTTGGAATAATATCAGAAGAATATTGCTCAAATGAAGGAAACCCTAAAAAGGGAAAGAGATGAAGGTCAAAGTTTGAAGAGGAAGCATGAAGATATGCTCAGTAATATTGAGAAGTCAAAAGAAGCATGTCAAACTTTACAGTATGACAAGGATGATCTAGTATTATCAGTGAACATCATTGAAGGAGAGAACAAAGACCTCGAGAAGTAGGTCATGGAAGCAGTACAGAAAGGAGATACAGCGAGAAAAAGAGTAGAGGAGTTCGAAGCTCAGAATATTTTACTTAAAGAACAACTGCAAGTGGCGAAGGAGAAACAGATGGACATCACTCCATTCCGGAATCTAGCCTCGATTTTTCAAAAAGAGATAAATCAGGTTTTGCTGAATCTTGCATGGGAGATGTATAGGGTTAAAAAAATTGAGGACAGATTGAAAGAGCTAGAACTCAGATCAACACAATTCTAGAGAAGATTATTGGATGTGGTATAGATTGTAAAAAATAAGTTAGCGTGTATAGAAACCCATTCAACCTTTCCAGCTAACATGCCTCAAAAATATGCAGGAAGTCATAAGATGGAGGTAGCCATACCGAATTTTGGTTGTAGAACAACGGCCAGGTTAAATACCGCTATTGAGAAAACTATTGAAAAGTGTGCTGAATTTTACAAAAGCATACATCTGGTTCACAATCAGTGCATGATTCGAATAGACTCCTCGAATCAAGTTTTCCAAATCAGGGAAGAACATCTGAATAATTTACAAGAGAGGCTGCAAAAGGGAGAAGAAAGCATATCCAGGCTCGAAGCTGTTAGTGAAGAAGACATCAAGATTTGGATTATACAAGCATCAGGACACAAACTCAAGTTGGAAGAATCTTTGAGTCAGATTACACCCAAGGTGAAGGAAAATGAATCCCAGTTGTCAAAGCATCAGGTGGCAGTCCATGTATTGAAACCTGCTGAGTACCAGGTCATCAAAGAACAAGCACAAGATTGGGGCGTTTTTGTCAAGACACCATCTGGGCACACTTAGTTTTGTCTTATTCACAACTGAGGATTATTTAATATTTTCTATTTATTCCTTTCTAAGTGCATGCACAAGAGGACAAAATTTTGTAAAGGAAGAGTCGAGGAATCCCAAAAGGTTGGAGGGAGACTTGGGAGTCATTTTTCTTTTGATTGTTAGTTTTTCAACATTTAGCTAGCATATCACTAGGATCTTTTACTGAGAGAACAACAAGCACAGCAATTAAACACAAGAGACAATGAACACAAGGTTTTTCCTTGAGGAAACCATAAATGAAGAAAACCCCGCAACTTCCTCTGAGATAGAATTAGCACCAAAGTGAAACCCAAAAATAGTAAGACAATCTCCCAACAATAGCAAGCCCTTTCCTCTAGCCCCAGTGTCTTTCTCTTCCTCAACTATGCACTACACTTGAGTGTGTATGAGTTGTGTGCTAAATAGAGAGTCCAACTCTCTATTTATACTAATCTTGACATGACTAAAACCCTACCAGGGCCAACCTCTATTAGGATATTCTAATAACCCTAGTGCCCTGGAACTGCGGGGACTTTTACCCTTAGACAATTGGAGGGTTACCCACTATGACTTGACATGACTTGTTTACATTATTGATTCTCCCGATCAGAACATCAAGGCATGACAACATGACTCAATTAAATTATAGATACATCCTAGAATAAACATCGGGTTACAATACATAAGATACATAGATGAATACATTCCGAAGTTACAAATACATCAACACTCCCTCTTAACTAGGAAGGTATTCTTTCGACACAATTTTTAGCACTGGTCTTCTTCTCTGGATCATCTGCATCTTCAAGTCTTCTTAGTCTTTAAGTCATCTTCATATTCAAGTCATCTTCATCTTCAGATCTGAATCATCACTGGACATCATCATTGGATCTGGATCATCCCTCGATCTGGATCATCTCTGCTGGATCATCAATACTGAATCTTCACGGGTGCTATCGCATGATTCTTCTCGTCATAGGAAGTTCTACAGAGCCATACCTTTTTCATGTTGGATGTAGGCCTAGCCATCATGTAGGTCTTTTCCTAGCACTTACATATGATCATGTAGGAACTAACCTATAATCATATCAGAAAGGCATGCCCAACACTCACATCTGACCATGTGGGAATTAATCCCACAACCCTGTCGGAAATACCCAGCACTCACATCTGGAACATATGAGGAACCAATCCAACATGTATGTCTAGAAAGGCTTTGCACTTATATCTATCACATATTAGGAACCAATCCAACATGTATGTCCAGAAAGGCTCTACACTTACATCTGGCACATGTGAGGAACCAATCCAACATGCACATCCAAAAGGGCCCTACACTTACATCTGACACATGCGAGGAACCAATCCAACATGCATGTTCAGAAGGGCATGCACTCACATATAAATTGGTAGGAACCAAATCCTACACCCTCACAAGAATGGCCCCCAGTCCCAGACTGAGCTACCTAGTAACTGACCAGGTGCCTCCATTCCCAGAATGGCAGTTGCCCTTACATCTGTCTTACTCGACAGAATGGCCAACACTCACATATAACATAGGAGGAACCTAATCCTTTAGCCATGACATAATGGTTCAGCCTTTATATCTAACCTACTCATCACAATGGCTCTCCCAGTCCTTCCTGGTAACTGACAAGGTGCCTCCATTCCTAGAATGGTAATCAACACTCATATCTGACATGGAAGGAACCAATCCTCTCACCATGATAGAATGGCTTAGCCCTTACATCTGACCCTGGAAGGAACCAATCCTCTCACCATGTCAAAATGGCTATGGGACTCATCACTTTCCCTTAGAGGAAACCTCGATCTGGAGAACACTAAGCTTCTTCCTAAAGTACTCTAACTTCACCCTAGCCAATGGCTTTATCAATACATTAGCTATCTGTTCCTCCGTTGCAACATACTGGAGCTTCACTATTCCCCTCTGCACCATATCCCTGATATAGTGATACTTGATCTCGATATGCTTCGACTTGTCATGGAACATTGGATTCTCTAACAACTTCATGCAACTATGGTTGTCACAATGTATACAAGTAGCATCCATCTGGAGATCAAATAAATCAGACAGTAGCTTCCATAGTCATACTACCTCACAACTAGCTGAACAAGCTACGACATACTCTACTTTAGCTGTACTTAGTGCCACACAGGGTTGCTTCCTGCTAAACCAAGAGATCACTCCTGATCCCATACTAAAGCAACACCCTGAAGTTCTCTTCCTATCGATGGCATTGCCTACCCAATCTGAATCAACATAACCCTCTAGGTTAATCTTCTAATTTGCATCATACTTGAGCCTATAATTAATTGTACCCCTTAGGTACCTCAGAATATGCTTTGCAGCAATCAAGTGAACATTTCTTGGATCTATCAAGAACTGGCTCAAGGTGTTCATAGAAAAGCAAATGTCTAGTCTCATGTTCGTCAAATACATCAAGGACCCAATCATTTGATGATACATCATAGCATCAACCATCTCTGATAAAGTATCACTCAACAGCTTCAGGTCCGATGCCATAGGTGTGGCCATATCCTTACAGTCCATCATCCCAAACCTCTTTAGGATCTCTACTGCATATATCCCTTGTTTGAGGGAGATACCATCTACATTCTGCCACACCTCCATGCCTAGAAAGTAATGCATCATACCCGAGTCCTTCATTTCGAACTCAACAGCAAGCTTTCTCTTCATATCAGCAATCAACCCATCCATACCTGTTACAAATAGATCATCTACATATAGTAGAAGCATCACTGGGTTTCCATCTTCAACCTTGTAGTAAAGGTTGGAATCTGCTTTACTCTTGGTAAAGCCCATACTAGATAGAAAGTTGTCAATTCTGCCGTACCATGTCCTGAGTTCCTGTTTCAAACCATACGGGGCTTTCTTCAATCTACACACATGAGACTCTCTGTCATGTGTCTCAAAACCGAGTGGCTATTCGTCATACACTTCTTCTTCTACTACACCATTCAAGAAAGCAGTCTTGACATCCATTTGGTGTATCTTCCATTTCATTACTGCAGCCAAAGCAAGTATTGACCTGATGGAAGTGTATCTGGCTACAGGAGCAAAGGTTTCTTCATAATCTATTCCTTCCTTCTGTGAGAAGCCATGAGCCACAAATTTTTCCTTATATTTCTCTATGTTATCGTCCACAGCATGCTTGATCTTGTAGATCCATTTGGAAGTTACAACTGACTTCCCTTCTGGTCTTGGGACAACATCCCAAACATCGTTCTTCATGATTGATTGATATTCTTCGATCATCACATCCTTCCATTATTTCCACTCTGCCACCTCTTCATAACTTGAAGGTTCTTCTTTGATAAAGTCACATAGTAAAGCTACATATCCGGAGCAAGATCTAGTTCTCTTTCTTTCTCTATGATTTTCTTCTGGAGCCCCATATCTTTCCACACCTTGGATAGTTTCTTGAACCCAAGCAGGTTTCCTCTTGTGAGGATTCTTCTCCTGAGGTGTATCTATAGATCTTTGTGGTTCTTCAAATTCTTGATATTCTTCTTGAATTTCTTCATTCATGGTTGTATCATGAATTCTGGGAGCTTCGGATTCTTCAGGTTCTTCAACAGGTCTCTTTCTAGATTTTTTGTAAGCTGTGTCTTCATCAAGTGTTACATCCCTGCTAATGTCGATCTTCTTGTATCCTAGGAAGTATATTCTATAAGCCTTTGAGCTTTCATAGTATTCCACAAATATACCCTTCTTTCCTGAAGGATCTATTTTTGTTCTCTTCTCTTTTGGTATGTGTATGTACACTGGACAGCCGAATATTCTGAGATGGATGACTTCTGATCACTTTCTGGAGAAGACTTCTTCTGGAGTCTTATTTTCAAGTACTCTGTGTGGAGTACGGTTCTATACATACACTGCTGTTCTGGCTGCTTCTTCCCATAGATGCATAGGAAGATCCTGATCATGAAGCATTGCTCTTGCAGTTTCCATGATAGTTCTATTCTTCCTTTCTTGCAATTCCATTTTGTTGTGGATTGTAAGGAGTGGACAACTCCCTCTTAATCCATGATTCTTTGCATAAGTCTTTGAATTCATTTGATGTGAATTCTCCACCATTATCTAATTGAAAGGTCTTGATCTTCTTTTCTGTGTGGTTCTCGATCAAGGCTTTGAATTCCTTGACCTTGCTGAACACTTCATCTTTGTTTTTCCTGAAGTAAATCCATGTCTTCCTAGAAAAGTAATCAATAAAAGAAACATAGTATACATACCCGCTTAGAGAACTTGATGACATTGGACCGCATACATCGGAGTGGATGATTTCCAAGATTCCTTTTGCTTTGCTTTTGCTACTTGGAAATGTCTTCTTTGTATTCTTCCCTTTCGCACATCCTTTGCAGACCCCTTCATGTTTTTCTTGGATTTCTAGAAGACCTTCAAGAGCTTTGCTTTCAAGTGGTAGTGCTCTATAATGCACATGTGCAAGCCTTCTATGCCATAGTTCATTTGGCTCTACTGTGTCATGGACCATAGCTTGTTCTGAATGGCCCTTTAGTTTGTATAAACCTCCTTCTTGTTCTCCAATCACTATTGTATTGTCAATAGTCTTTCCTCTTGGCCACATAATTACTTGACCATCTATAAATGCAACTCTCATGCCTTTTGCATCCAGTGCCGATATGGATAGAATATTCTTCTTTAATCCTGGTACAAATAGAACATCCTTCATTTTTATAGACTTTCCAAAGTCTAGCTTGTAGGAGGATTTACCACTACCTTTTATTGGATATTGGTAGTCATCTCCTAGCTTCACCTTATGGGGTGAGTTATGTTCGGATAGTTTCTCAAAGTATTCCTTGAAGCCTATCATGTGCTTGGAAGCCCCACTATCAAAAAGCCAATATTTGCTCCCATGTGTGACAGTTCCCTCGAGAGCAGAAATCAGAATATATTCATCTTCACTTGAAGAATCTTCACTTTCTTGCTTTACTCTCTTCCTTGGAGGATCATCATCCTTAGTAGTGTGAGCATGATGTTTTCTTTTGGAGTTCTTCTTCTTCTTGGACCCATTCTTACTCATAGGAAAGTGTCTAGAAAAGTGCCCTATTTCATCACATGTATAACATCTGAGTTTAGATGAACCTTTCAGGATGAGAATGCTTACCTTGGTGATGATGCTTCTCCCTTCTTCCTTTCTTTGAGTGTACTGTGAGATCTTGATCTTCATTTCCCATATTTTCTTCTCGAGCTGATATTTGAGCTTCTTATTGAGAACATTCTTCCCACAGTCTGCTAAACTTGACCAACTTCTTCCTAGCACAAATTCCTTGGATGAAAGAATCCCATGACCTAGGAAGGCCATTCAATGTTGTCATCACAATCTCTGCATTCTCCACTTCTTCATCTACAGCTTCTAGTTGTTCTTTGATTTGGGAGACCCTTGTAAAGTATGACTAGATGGTCTCCTCATTCTGGATCTTAACATTCTTCAACCGGTTCCTTAGAGTCATCTTCCAATTGATGTTCTTTCTTTCAAATAGTTTGGTTAGGGCATCAAACATAGATTTAGGTGTCTTGAGAGAGGACACCTGTGGGATAATGTGATCCTTGATAGAATAAGCAATGATCCTCTTTTCCATAACCAACTTCTTCTTATGTAAGGCCTTGGCCTCATCTCCCTTTGGAACTGGAACCTCCTCTTGGATATAGGACTCCAACTCATTTTCTTCCAGGACCAGGGAGATCCTATACTTCCAGGCTCGGAAGTTATCAGCTCCCTCAAGCTTTTCATCAAGCTTGGTATGATGAGACATCTTAAACTGAGAACCTCAAATGGAAATACAAAATATTTTATATCTTACCAGGTCAAGATGTTGGATCTGAAACTAGAGCTGAAATCCTGCAGAGTTGGTTCAAGAGCAAATTAGGGTTTTGCTTTTCCGGAGTTCTGTCCACCCAAATGCCTTGAAATTTGTCCCTAACTTCGATTTTGGGGAGGAGATCAATCCAGGGCTGGGATCATTGAAAAATTCCTCTTCTGTGAAAATCCCTAATTTCCAGCAGTGGTGACAGGTCCAAAACTGAAAAACCTTAGAATTGGATTCTGCTTCGACAGAAAGATGCGCCCTAAAGAGGAGAGTTATTCTACCTTACTTTTTCTGAAAATATGTGGAGAGAGATCCACAAATTAGGAATCCCTAGTTCCCACAGCTTCACAGTGTGTTCTTCTCAGGTTAGCTCTGATACCATGTTAGTTTTTCAACATTTAGCTAGCATATCATTAGGATCTTTAATTGAGAGAACAACAAGCACAACAATTAAACACAAGAGACAATGAACACAATGTTTTTCCTCGGGGAAACCATAAATGGAGAAAACCCCACAACTTCCTCTGAGATAGAATCAGCACCAAAGTGAAACCCAAAAACAGTAAGACAATCTCCTGACAGAAGCAAGCCCTTTCCTCTAGTCCCAGTGTCTTTCTCTTCCTCAACTATGTGCTACACTTGAGTGTGTATGAGTTGTGTGCTAAAAAGAGAGTCTAGCTCTCTATTTATACTAATCTTGACATGACTAAAACCCTACCAGGGTCGACCTCTACTAGGAGAGTCTAATAACCCTAATGCCCCAGAACTACGGGGACTTTAACCCTTAGACAATCGGAGGGTTACCCACTATGACTTGACATGACTTGTTTACATTATTGATTCTCCTGATCGAAACATGACAACATGACTCAATTACATTATAGATACATCCCGGAATAAACATCGGGTTACAATACATAATATATATAGATGAATACATTCCGAAGTTACAAATACATCAACATTGATAAGTAGAGGTGAAGTAGATGTTAGAAAGGAATTTTCCATGCTATATTTTGTGAAGTTTATTGTAAGAAGAACTACTTCCTTTATAATAAAGAAGCCATATTTTATGCTGGAGAAGGAGCTGTGAAGTCTCAAATGCATGCTGTAGATTGGTTGAATGTCGAATTATTTTTGTTTCAACTTATTATACAAACTGTGAGATCATTCTGACTTATGAATTACTTCCATGTTATGAATGATTTCCTGTTATTTTCATGAAACTTATGCAGTATATTGAGTAATGAATGTTTTAGCATACAATGAGCTATCTCATGTATTTTGAATTATGAATAGCTATCAATAATATTCTTTATGCATGTTTTTATAGTACATTACTCATCATTAAAATTAATCTTTCTCCCTAGGGATAGGTTAAATAGAATTAACTAGCTTAGCATAGTTGTTATTTGTTTATGATTTAGAAGCAAAAGGGGTAATAAGATGAGAGGTAAGAACCTGGGCATCACATTGTGAACTATTTGTTGTCTCTATCGATTGTACTTAGATTAGGCACTTGCATATCATATATAAAATGAAACAAAAAAATACACTTAAACGATGGATCGGGACACAAACTAGACCCTTGGTAGTTGGGCCGTAAACCAGACGGATTCCCCATACCAAACAATAATGAGCTTATTGGGGAGAATCCCTACTGTTGTTACCTTGTATTTTCCAGGCCTCAACAAATGGTTATGAGTGATTATTCACTCCTATAAAGAATGCACTTTATGGAACTACCAAACTGCTCAGTTTGGATCTTCCTCTTTTAAGACACATGACTAGGTCCATATGTATTGATTCTTCATGTGCACAGATCTAAGAACAGGAGGCTTCACAGGGCCCAATAAGTTGTATTTTGTTTTACTACTTCCTTGGATCATATTGAATTGTCAGATTAGTCCTTGGAATGGGTGTTAGGAGCAATCCTTAATTTTTCTCTCAACTGGCTGCACCCCCTATCATGTAGACGTCTTCATTCACTGAGCTCCCCCTAAAATTGCGATGATGAAGATGATGATGATGATGATGATGATGATGATGATGATGAAAATGATGATGATGATGATGACGAAGATGATGATAATGATAATGGAGATGTTGATGAATTGGATGACGATGATGTTGATGATGAATATGATGACGAATATGAAGATGTTGATGATGATGATGACAAATATGTTGATGATGATCAAGATGATGATGGTGATAATGAAGATGTTGATGATGAAGAAGATGATTATGATGATGATGATAAGGAAAATGATGATGATGAATAATATCATGATGACGATGATGGCGACGACGATGATGATGATTATGAAGATGATGATGATGATATTGATGAAGACGACGAATTAGACGATGGTGATGACAATGACAAGGATGAATTAGACGATGGTGATGACAATGAAAAGGATGATGAGGATAATGATGATGATCATCATCATTGTTGTTATCTTCATAACCATCATCTTTTTCATCTTCATCCTCATCATAATCATCGTGTTCGTCCTTGAAGGGACTTATGTATAGGATCTCACTATAAGCAATGCAACCAATAGACATTATGACAAAATCCTAGTTAAATTAAATTAAACTACACTAAATTAAAAACATAGAGTTGTTTAACTATAATTAATTTAAAATGCAATAAAGTATAAAATATGCAAATAAAAAAACCCAAAATAAACTAAACAAAAGGTAAATATGCAAAATAAAAAAGAAAAACAAAAAACAAAATATAAAATATGCAAATAAACAAACAAAAAACGTAGAATTCAAAAACACCCACACACTAGCTCATTAGAAAAACAACAACGAACAAGTTCACTCCCACGCACTAGTTCATTAGCAGCATCTAGATCACTGGTAATTTGATGAGCAGAGCAGTGGTAAATGAAGGAGCAGGGG
Organism: Pseudotsuga menziesii; assembly: GCA_001517045.1. NCBI lineage: Eukaryota > Viridiplantae > Streptophyta > Pinopsida > Pinales > Pinaceae > Pseudotsuga > Pseudotsuga menziesii. The sequence goes on along the minus strand of LPNX010812966.1, from coordinate 494,920 downwards.
ATACCAGTCCAGAGGATACTGGCATTCTCATTGGAGGAAATACGGCCACAGTCTAGAGGATAACAAAACAATTCGGCCGTAGTCGAGAGGATAACAAAGGGCCCAATGAATTCTGTAATCCCATTAACCCTAGTAGCATAGGAATTTTGGAAAAATACGTCAAAATTCCAAACCAATACAGATTCGGTACAGTAATACTGAAATTATATTTTTTTTGCTATGCTACCATCACTTCTATTATCGGTGGATCTAGTAAGGTTTTCTATTATTGGAGCATCTAAAGCTCCTCCTTAAATTCGGGGAAAAAACATATGGGTTGAGCACTACAAGCTAGTCGTTCTCTTGTATAATTTTATGAATTATGGCATAATTTGCAAGCTTTTGTAATTTTATTCTATTTAATGGTCCAAAATAGTGTGCAAAGTCCTATAGGAGCTATAATCTGAACTTGTTCAACCGATTCTATCGAAACTTTGAACCTGAGATGTGTTTCTTCTAAGCATTTAATTTTTCTTTAATAATTAGTTTTACCTCGATTATGGAAAAAATTGCAAGATTTTGTTATTTTATTCTATTATATGTCTGAAACATTCTATAGAGTGCAAGCTTGTGTAATCTTATTCTATTTAATGGTATAGAACAGAGTCCTCTATGAGCTATAATTTGAACTGATTATGTTGAAACTTTAACATGACACCTCTTTCTCCTTTAAAGACGCATTTAATTTTTCTTTGATTGTCATTTTTACATGGATTATGGCACACTTTTCAAGCTTTTGTGAATTTTTTCTATTATGGGTATAAAAAATTTTGTAGCGTGCCATAGGAGCTGCAATTAGAATGAGTGTGTACAATTCAACCTAAGACCTATTTATCCTTTAAAGAAACATTTTATTTTATTTTTATGCTCACTTTTACCTGAATTACAACACACTTTGCAAGCTTTTCCCATTTACTGGTTTGTATTCTGGAACAATGTATAGTTCCCTGGGAATCGTCGGATATAATTTGAATTGACTCGAGTAAATTGACCCTCATACCTCTTTCTTCTTTAAAGACACATTTGATACAAGTATGATTTTTCAGTGACACTTATATCTTTTTGCCTTTGTTTGGCATATACCATGGTAGCTAGTGTGGTCGCCTTTGTTTGGCATACCTCAAAGAGTATGAAGGTTATCAAGAATATTGTATCCTGCGTGTGTCTTCATTAAACCCACTGCAAGCATTTCTTCATTAATTATATGTTGTGTAATTTTTATCACATCATATCTTCCAAAATACTATCCTTAAATCCTTCTCAACATATGCAGAATTCCCTTTATCAATTTATGTTTATTAATTTCCTATAGCTTACTCTTTTATTTCACCAAGACTGTACAGGAAAACTTTTCTAACTTTTGGAGACTTATATTTTTCACAACTTGGCCATGTTTAAACAAACTGAGGGCATGGCTAGGTATCCACCTCAACTAGGAACAAGACCATGTCACCTTAAAACCTTACTAACAAACACACAGTCTCTGGCAGTCTGACTTTAAAATGGTCTTTCAAACCGCTCAATTCAACACTTAGTGAATTTTTTCAAACCCCTAGTCATTACTGTGCCTGGAGGCATTTTGGCAGAATCATATCTCACACATGTGAACACCTAGAGGGAAGCTGAGATCATTAGTGGATGCCCAGATAATCAAATAATGGACGCATAACATCTGATGAATTTATCAATTAAAGATATGAATCTGGCGTGCATTTCCAAGTGGGCTCTCAACCTCCTGTTTTCAACACTCAGTCAATTTTTCATATTTTTGGATATGCAAGCTAATGTTTTTACCTCTTTTGGTAGGTTGATATTTTTCTCATGTGGTCACCATAAGAAAAAATAATAACATGGATGGATAGCCAGTTCATTAAAGAACATGCCTACACCTTCTAATGAATTTATCATCACTCAGACAGGCTTTGGCGTGCACTTCCAAATGCCTCTTCAACCTTGTGATTTGACACTTAGTCAATTTCTTTAAATCCTAGGTCTCAAAGGTGATTTCAACTTTTCATCAAAATTGGAGTGTAAGACATCCAATGGATGGAGGACAACCAGATGAATCCATTAAGACCAGTTTCATCCTCTGGAACTACATTCTCTCTCCTCGGTGGGCATTTTACTTAAGTATGATGTAAAAGCTTCTTAAGACCCTATTTTGGAAGATCCATAATATCTTCCTCAAGTATTTTCAGGTCAAAGTAAGAATATGGTCAGGTAGAAAACACAACCAATATAGGATTCCCATATGGCGCGGGCATTTATTTCAACCCACAAATTATGGTGAGCATTCTCCTATAGCAACTTGTCTAATTTGACCAAAAAGAACTTCTTTTGGAAGGCCTGTATCTTCTTCCTCACAGAGTTGTTCTGAGAACTGGTGCCATGGTTGGATAGATACTTCAACCAACTATGGGATGACAGGCCATGGTGGGGATTTTCTCCTTATTATGAAATATGGTGGCCATTTTCATAAGACTACTGCTTTAGGAAAAAATTTCACCACTTAGTCTTTTTCCAATTTTATCATACATGCATATGCCCATCCGAAAGTTATTTTGTCATTAATGAACATATCTAGGATATGTCTTTCCACAATCATCAATTCACCAAATGTCACCAATTCTCAAGACTACCTATAATTGGTCTAAATTTGGTGACATTTCACAATGTTATCCTATTTTAAAAAAATCAGGCACATAGTTAGAGAAGAAGTACCTTGCACAAGGAAAATTTCATATCAAATCCCTGTGGAAGAGGGAGTGTTAGACTAAAGTCGCTGAGTTTCAGTGGGAAATCTATGAATGAAGCAATATGACCACAGCTCATTCCAAATTGAATCCCCAACATGATCTATATGAGGGGGAACCCCATACCTCTTTGCATGCATTAACTAGTCAAGTGGCCCAAGAAACACACTTCTATATCCGTGTTATGAACAAATTCCAAACCAAATAAAATAGTGTCTTATACTTAAAAATCATTCAAACATAAATAACTCTAAAATAAATTACACCTTCGAGAGAAAAATAGATTTTGGTAAAGTTTTTTGGAAGAACAAACTTTTTATATTAAAACATTACAAGTAAATATATTTGCACGCTAAAGTATACCGCTTGGTAGCTTATACTCTTGTTTTACCAAGTGTAGGTACCACCAAATAGGTATCTATCAGATCTATCGTCCTCAAGTGATGGTGAAGATATACTAGGAGAGGTTGAAAGTGATATGTGTTGTACTAGATATACCGGTTCTATATCAACTAGATCTGAAAAGGTAAGGAAAAGATTTCGTAGACGCATGAAATATTTTATTGCCAACAGAGGGTCATGTAATTATGATGTTCAGAGCATTGGTGACATTGAGTTTCCCTTGAGGTATAGACATATAGTGTAATGATGGGTACCTAATAAGCTACCTCAAGTGGACACATATTTCTTCATCAATGGGAGGATGTATCGCATTGGTCCTTCGTCCTTGCATGGATTGGGGCTATTTTCCATGGATGGCATAAAGGTCAGCTATGGCACTGTAACATAATTGATGGAGTATGTCAGACCATTATACAGATACAACAACTGGTTGATCTTGGTCCAATATACTTCAAGTATGAGGAGATACGGAGTTGCCGCAAATTCTATACAACTAGCAAAACACAATAAAAACAAAGGGGCAACTATGTATATTGATGGGAGACCAAAATCGTTTGGAAATGTTGCTGCCTTTATAAATAGTAGATGGCCAATTACAACAACTAAGAAACTGAATTGTGAATTTGAGGGATGCGAAGAACATCGTATATTTGTATGTGCAACAAAAACAATACTTCCAGGTGAAGAGTTGTTGATCGATTACAACATAAATCGAATAGATGTGGCTTCCACGGTCCATGGAAACCATGGAAGGTCACACACTATGCCTCATCAGCTAGATGCTAAATATAGTAACTAAACATGACTACAATAATTAAATGTTTTGATTTTTTTTGTTAACATTCATTTTCCACCATTGAGATTCACTTTTTTCGTGCATATTATGAGTTTTTCCATGTGATAACATGCTTATTACATTGTTATGCTTATCTCATTTTTTTATGTTACAATTATTCACTCAACTTTTATTGATTGATTTATTTTGTCAGGGTTGCAACATTCGAAAGCCACATGCTACTTCCATGGTCCAGGGTGACCGTGGAAGGTCACAATCAATGCCTCATGAGGTAAATGTTAAATATAGTACATAAATATGATTCCAATAACAAAATGTTTCGATTTTTTCAGTCAACATTCGATTTCCATTGTTACTATTCACTTTTGTCGTGCTTATTGTGGATATTTCCATATGATAGCATGCTTATTACATTGTGGCAGGGGTCTGCTCATCCCCATGGAGCAGAACATGTATCTCTTCCTTCAGAGGTAAAAGTAAATATTATTGCAGTATCTCATTTTTGTTTATGTTACAATTATTGACTCAACTAGATATAGTAATTAAATATGACTACAATAACTAGAAACTCCAACCCCAGAATATTTCCATGTGACAACAAGATTATTACACTGTGGCAAGGGTCTTCCCATGATTGTCATGCAACAGAACGTGTGTCCTCTACTTCCATGGTCTAGGGTGACCATGGAAGGTCACACTCTATGCCCCATCAGGTAAGTGTTAAATATAATAACTAATTGTTGAGATTTTTTCTGTTAACATTCAATTTCCACTGTTACCATTCTCTTTTTTCATGCTTATTGTGAATATTTCCATATGATAACATGCTTATTACACTGTGGAAGGGGTCTTCTCATCACCGTGGAGCAAAACATGTATCTTCTCCATCAAAGGTAAAAGTAAATGTTATTGCAATATCTCATTTTTGTTTATGTTACAATTATTGACTCAACTAAATATAGTAACTAAATATGACTACAATAACTAGAAAATCCAACCCCAAAATATTTCCATGTGACAACATGCTTATTACACTATGGAAGGGGTTTGCCCATGTTCGTCATGGAGCAAAACGCATGTCCTCTACTTCTGAGGTAAAAATAAATATTATTTCAATATCTTATTTTTTATTATGTTACAATTATTTTCGTAACGTTTATTTATTGATTTATTGTGTCAGGGTGGCACCCGTGGAAAGGCACCTACTGCTTCCATGGTCCAGGGTGGTCGTGGAAGGTCATGCTCAGTGCCCCATTAGGTAAGTGTTAAATATAATAACTAAATGTTTCAATTTTTTCTATTAGCATTCGATTTCCACTGTTGACATTCACATTTTTCTGTGCTTATGGTGAATTATTGATTAATTTATCGTGTCAAGGTGGGGACTATGGAAAGGAACCTGCTGCTTCCATGGTCCAGGGTGACCATGGGAAGTCACTGGCCACAACACCACATCATGTAAGTGTTAGTTCTTAATAGTTACTAAATTTCATTACAATAACAATGTTTGAATGATGTTAAAATTATTTTTCTTAATTTTATTGTTTGATTAATTTAGTCCAGTGCACTTGATCTGGGTGATGAGAAGCTTGAGGGTGAAATTTACTATTCCATAGACCCTATGGATACTATAAAGAAGACCTTGAAAAAGGAAAACATAGAAATGATTTCCTTAGCTTGCATAAGGCCCATGACACAAGAGATCATGGCAAGGATTGATGAGCTGAAAGAACAAATAAAATATTATGGGGTAAGTGGCATCTTCACATATTTTTTTAAGCTATGACATGATTTTATATCTGATATTATGTTTTCTATTTTTCCAAGTGATCCGATAAAGTAAATTTTTTCGTTTGTAGGATTTTTTACAACCCATGACTAGAGAAATTGTCGAGACATGTACAGGTAGAATTCATGCTCGTAACAATGCTGACAAAGCAATGTACCAATGAGTCTTTTTGACACTCCTCCAATTGACCTCAAATCCATTGATGAGGGCACTGATTTTGGTCAGCATGATGAGACGGATCCTAGGACTCCACATGACTATGGAGATGAACCTACTATAGATGACCAGGAAATTTTTCCTAGAGAAGCACGAGTTAAACACACCGGATCACTAGATCTCATCTTTCTGGTGGATGACGCTTGTGTTCCGATCAAGATTCAAAATATTGCGGGTATTTATTAATTAATTTATTCGTTTTAATCGTGAAATTATAATGGACATACACTGAAATTATTATAAATTAATGGATTACAGGTTTTTGCATGAAATAATGTTTTCTACATGAATTTGAATGACAAAGCATTGGAGTTGTTTGGCCCCACCATTCGCACATGGTGGAATAGCCAAGACAGTGCAAAGAGAGATGTATTAATATACCACATGGTAAACTTGTTCGGAAATACATTCTACAAGAAAGTGGTTGCAAAGTTAGCCATTGAGAATTTAAAATATAGCAGGGCCCAATAGGGATAAATTGCAACTTGACCTCAAGCATGAGTGCCCTCCCATGGTTATGGAGAAAGAGTGGAAGGAACTCATAGAGGATGCAAAGGAGAACTTGCTAAAAAGACAAGGAAAAAACCACGGTCTGGAAAAGCAAGGTACAACACATATCATTGTTTTAGTGAAATGTGCTCATTTTTTTTTCTTTTTTGTTTTAAGCAAGAATTCTGATATCTAACGTTTTTCAAAATTTTCATATATAGGCTAACGGACACCTCCAAAGCAACCAAGGCTAGAGTGGAAAAGCACAGGAAACATAGACTGGGCCAAGGTGGCTATAGAAAACTAAGAGCCCGAATCGTAAGAATTAAATGATTAAATGTGGGGAATATTTATTTGAAAGTAGCGAACAAATATATGTTTCTGATAGAGGGAATTTTATGTGTTATGTATTGCAGGGAAATACGTTCCAAGATGTTGCCACCAAGGAATACCTAAAGCTTAGTTTCAAGTATGGTTTTAAAAGTGTCATTGAATATCGGAAAATCTTGGGGAAGACTCCAATCTCCCCAATGACGCAAATGCATGTAAATAAAATGAATAAGGACATCATTGTAGTATACTATTAAAGTCTATTTAGTTTTTATTATATCACCCATAACTAAATATTTATGTTTTCTTTTAAGCAACAGTGCAACCGCATCACCGAATCCAGTGGTACTCCACACGTACCAGCTGATGTTGGGGTGTGCATGTCCCATGATAGTGGGGAGCAAAGTGGCCATTCTGGTATGTGTGATTTGTAAATAGAAATATCTACTGTGATTATAGATATTTATTTCTTGACGTATACTTATAAATTTTCTTCTTTCGATCGAAGATTGTGAAGCTCGGGAGGGTGAACTGCAAGAGGAATTAGAAAGTAGAGAAACAATTAACACACCAACTATCATAGCTACACAGACAGGTAAATATCAATATTGTAATTTTAATCAAAATGATTAACTATTAATTTCAATAATGTTTCAACATATCGATATGCCCATTTTCATTGTTGCAATTCATGCCCCTTCATAATTGCCTCCACACCCTACTCAACGACATATAATAAGTATGATACATGAGGGCATGGAAACACAAACACTAGTAGGACATGTATTTGTAGATAATCCACCAAATGATGATGATAATATCCCAATTATCCCCAGTTATTTCAATGCAAAAAAACAAAAATCAAAGAAAAAGTAGATGTATAAATTCATGACTTGTATTTGGATGTATATCGATTTTGTTAGTCTAAAACATTGTTTATATGAATTACCTCATTATGGTTCAATGTTTTTATGTTTATATGTTTTGATGACTATCCTAGTTATGCATGAATGTTTAAATTCTTTCTATGTAAACAACATCATTTATTGGGTATGGGGAATTGAGAGCAATGTGAGGTGGGGGGGGGGGTGGGGGGGGCATATGAGCTTCCACCTTCATGTGGTTGACCCTGTTCAGTAGGGAATATAAAACTATTCTCGAAACAGAGAGGATCTCAATAAGGTATACATACTCTTTTATTACTATGTATTAAAGATTGTTGTAAATTTTTAAATGCATGTCTATTTCTTAAAAAAATGTTAATAAATTTTACATTTCATGGTCCATTGATTTATATAGGACTCTGTAGTAGGATTTAAATGACTGCTTATTTTCTTATATATTATTTACTCATATAAAAATTCTGCCTCTGATGATTTATGCAGGTCTTGGTGATGGAAATGCGTCTCGTGGACAACCCTTGTCAGGTTCTATGGGCGAATGGATCTAGAGAAAGGACAATGATAAGGTAATGGTTTTGACGTGTTCTTTATCCTTAATGTGTTTTTCTTTATCCTTAAATTCTATTTCATTCTATTAAGATACAAGAGATACAACCAATAGTAAATAACTACTTTTAAACTATCATCCAAACTAGGAGACAACCTTCTACATAAAACAAAAATGCTTCTTAGTAACGTATAAAAATAGAAGAAAAATAACGTAGAAGAAATTAAGCTTTTTTCGGCCCTTCTTCCTATAATTTCGGCATGATGAAACCCTAGGTTAAGAAATTTTAATTTTTCAAACCCTAATTGTTCATCTATCTTTCAAAACTAAATTTTCTGATTTGTATACTTGTAAATATTATTCTTAGGTTATTTTTGTTTCTCTTAGGTTTTAGACTTAATTTTTATGTGTTTTTGTAACTTTTATTTTATCAAAAAAGAAAGCCCTAAAAGAAGAATTTATGTGTAAAACCCTAAAAATGCAGAGCTGCTTCTCCCACAATCCAAGTCCTCTCCTTTATCAAACACAGGTCTGCAATATGTATTGCAGACCTCAGATGCCTTAGTTTCCGTCTTTGCACACTCAAAATAGAAAACAAGTTAGTATTTCAAACTATTTAGATGGTGGTGTATTTTGTAAAATATATCTTATTGATTTGATTAGTTTTATGCCCTATTCGCATTAGTTTTCTGGGTATATGTAAGTCTTATTTTTTACTAAGATCTAGAACCTTACATCTCTGAATGCACAGTGATATAATTTTGACATTATTTTACTGAGTATTGTTTTGGATTTTCTTAGTACTAATTATTTCTATTGAGAGCTCGATGGTGGTAAGGGACTTGATGATTTTATATTTCAAAGCTTACATATAGGATCGAGTGAACGATAATAACATTATGGTTAGCTTGGCACTAAATTTTCATTAAGTTAGTATTTTATATCTATGCTATCACATACACAGATCCGGAAATCATATGCTAAATGGCACTTTAAATGATTAACACTGGTTATTGGTTGCACTATTTTACATGTTCTCATTACTGTGATGATAAACTTTCAATTGTTGCATGGCACATATGTGGCCCATAAATTCATATGTCTAGATCTTCAAAGGTAGAAGATAAAGTGATGTTATTACATGAGGAGTGTCTCCAAGGAAATTATGATATGGTTTCTAAGCTACAAATTGCATGCTCAACTATGCAACCTACTTTTCAGTGCCAAAAGGTAATTTATGATGATTTTTTTGCTACATGAGATCATTCCTAGTAATAGAATAGAAATAAGTTGTCAATTTTTTGTTGACTAACATGTCTCTTTCCCATCATGTGCTTAGGGGACTGTTTTTATCTTATGGGCATATTTGATACTAACTTGAACAATTTTGGCCATGCTTGAGGTGGTTGCATAAGAAGGATAAACTTTTCATATTCACCTCTTCCAATAATGAGCAACATCAAAACAACTTACCACCAGTTGGCACTACAAAGATCCTACATAGATTTTCCAGGTGAACAACTACTCTTTTTCCCTAGGGGCTGAGTTATTTTTTATTATTTATTTATTTTTCAATAAAGACAAATTCAATGCACCTTATGTTTTTTGTAGTATGATGAATTATCACTAGTATCTCTTCACACGTAGAAGAGAAAGTGATGATATTTCACGAGGAGTGTCTCCAAGGCAATTATGATATGGTTTCTAAACTACAAATTGCATGCTCAACTGTGCAACCTACTTCTAATCAATGCCAAAAGGTGATCTATGATGATTTTTTTGTTATATGAGATCATTCATAGTAAAAGAATAGAAATAAGTTGTCAATTTTTTGTTGATTAACATGTATCTTTCCTATCATGTGCTCAAGGGACTTTTTTTCTTTATTTCAAGCATATTTGGTACTAACTTTGACCGATTTTGGCCATGCTTGAGGTGGTTGCATAAGAAGGAATAGTTTTTCGCTATCATCTCTTCCAAAATTTGTGGGCTTGACCTTCTCTAGATTCATTTACACTTGTGGGCTTCCTTAGTCTTCAAAGCTCAGGCTCCCTTCATCTTTAGAACATGGGCTTCTTTTACTTCTAACTTGTGGGCTTATTTAAGCTTCTACGGGTATCTATAGGCCTCTGTGGGATTCTTCCAAGCTCTGTGGGAATCCTTCCAAGCCCTTGCGGGCTCTTTAAGCCCAAGTGAGCTTAACCTAATTTCAGATCACATTAAGTTGATCCGATCCCACTGGTGCCTACGTCTTTTATTGATGGTATTTTTATAGATATACCCCCCTACCTTACCATAGAAATCAGCTCTCAATGGTTCCTAGAATATCATTTAATTAATGTTCATATGATCCTTGTGGTGGTTACAATGTATTTTATCGATGGTATTTTTATAGGTTTACCCTCCTACCTTGTCATAGAATCTGCTCTAAGAGGTGCCGCTTTAGCCTCTAATTATGTATTTTAGCCAATTATTATGAATCTGTGCATTCTAATGGGAAAACAATTTTTGAGGCAATAATTAGGATGCTTAGGGCCACTTTGTGTACTTCTGGGCACTTTTTAAATCATTATTCCTTATTTTTTAGAGTCGGTTAACACTTTTTGACCTCCCCCCTAAACTTCCCATTTATTTTTTTCCCTTTTACTTCAATATGTTTTTTCCCATATCTTACTTTCCCGATATATTTATTTTCTATAAATCACCTTTCCGGTCTTATATTTTATCCATTTCTTTGTCTTTAAATATAGTGTGTATTTTTTCACAAGCACTTATTGAAGATCCAGTACCGTAGAAAGGAAGGTGCCTTTCCACAGTTTTTAAATTTTTTTTTGAAACCTCCAAGTTTTATCTCAATATCGACAAACTTTCGTCGCAGGTACTGCAAAACCATTGAAACCCGGGGTGGATTTATAGGAATAATGTCGTTATAGAGGCGAAGCTTCGTGGAAAAATTATCGTTCAACTTGCATATTTCGTCAAAATTGTTTCGTTTTCCATGGTTTTGCATGGAAGAAATTTCTCTTCAAATTTCAGAATTTGTCGATAGAGAGACAAACGTTCGTCGAAAGTGTTCCACAGTTTTGTGTGGAAACAAAATTTTTTCTAGCAGTTTTTGGCCATATTTTCATCATTCTAGGGACAACAAATTTGTAGATATAGAGATGAATGCATGGAAGAAATTTCTGTTCAAATTCTAGGATTCGTCGATAGAGAGACAAACGTTCGTCGAACATGCTCCACGGTTTCACGTGGAAACAAAAAAATTCCTAGAAATTTTTGGCCATATTTTTGTCATTATAGGGATGACAACTTTGTCGATAGAGCGGCGAATGCATGGAATAAATTTCTGTTCAAATTCCAGAATTCTTCGATAGAGAGACAAATGTTCATCGAACGTGTTCCACGGTTTGACATGGAAACTAGATTTTATCTAACAGTTTTTGGCCATATTTTCATCGTTATAGGGACGAAAACTTTGTCGATAGAGCAAGGAAACATAGAAAATGAATTCTAAAATATCAAATTCAAGGCCACCATATAGAAGACATGTGGAGGCCAGCTTTCGTCTCTGTATCGACGGCTTATAAATTTCGTCGTTATATCCATGAAATAAGTGCCTCGAAACATCACGGTTGTTATTGTCACAATTGAGACGACAAAACATGGAAATAGAAATGAAAAACCGTCAGAAATTTGATATTATGTATTCATGATCAATAAAAAGTAAGGCATGTAAAAGCCTTTTTTTCACTCCTCAATAATCTTTTATCACTCTCACAGTGTTTGGGATATTGAACGATATGATATGTACCCAATTGAATACCTGTCATATTTCAGCTGAGTGGTGAGCTAATGGTATCTAACAATCGATGCATATATTTCAAGTATTGTACTAGGTATATCTGATTTTCCTTTTCTGTGAAAGTATTCTCTTCATCCTACCATTATTTGGCAACTTCAACCAAGTTAGGGTTTTCTTCTCTAAAGCTTTACATGAACTATTTACTTAGTATACCTTCAATCTTTCAAAGTTTATACATCCGACCAATAACATCCATCTCACATAATCATTAGAAGGTAAGGTTACAGGCCTAGAGGAGATAAATAAGAACATCACTCTTTTTGATGTTATGAAACACTAAAAGGTCATATCATATTTTTGGAAAGAGTAATCTCAAAAAAAAAATACTATGCCCAGAGTTTAGCAGTCTTTAAAAAAACCTTCAGCCTTATTGGCCCATAGTGCATACAAAATTTTCAGAAAGTTCATATGGCTTTACTGCTTAACAAATTTCCCTAGTAATAATATGCATTTGAAAAACATATAATCATTACATATTTATGAGAAAACATGGCCACTATGGTTTTCGTCCATGTACTAGTCATTTTGAGCCTGAGCCTAAACCTGGGAGCTTGGACCTTCAAATCTTCTCATAGTAGTCTCTTGGACTATCTCTTCTTCGATTTATTTTATGACCATGCAATGCTCAACATAAGACTGGTTTCCTTGGGTGAAACTCAAGATCATATTGAAATGCATTTATCTTTGATTGAAAATATGCTCTATCTTTTCCCCCTATGCCCTAACTTTGGTTTCAAGCCCGTCACACTTCTTGTTCTGCTGCTCCATATAGTCAATGGACTGTTTTATTCCTTCCATTTTGGAATTCATCCTCTTCAGCATCTTCTTAATGTTCATAATTTCATTGAGGGCTTCTCCCCTATCCATTCTTAGTTCAGAGAATGAACCATCTCTTTATCAGTCTACTTCAATGATCATCCTTAGCATTTCCCAGGATTAAAAATTACAGAGTAGCTTATAGAAAGGAGGGAGGGTGAGCAGTGTAGAATTCTCTCCTACAATTGGAACTAAACCAACGATCTGAAAATTCCAACAGGAATTTTCCATGGGTTTGAAAGTAGAGAAACAACCCACGGGTTAGTGCATGTGGTTAGCAAACCACATCAAATTCTCTTTAATTGTTGTAGCTGAGGCAGATTTTGAACGTAGATTATAACCTCCTTCAAGCATATTTCCCTTTGAGAGTCAACTCAACATCAACATATACGCCATGTGTGAAAAATAATTAGGATTGACTTCGTAGCATTTAATCATAACCATCTAATTTTTAAAACAATTCGAAAACTACTTTGCTATTGGAAGAACGACATGTTCAAATGCCAAAAAAAATATTGTCAGTATCTCCTACTCCAAATTTCCATTGAATGTTTACCGAATCTCTCTCACCCTTTGGATCTACCAACCTTAGTATCAACACCACTTCCATGATATAAACCCTCTCCATGTCTATGTAAGTATATATAGAAAAACTCATTTATCTACCTCAAAGATCATCAATATCCCATCCCCGTCGTGTACATTCCAATCAACGATAATAACCTTCTTTGCTCCTAAAAACAAAATTTGCTAAGATAGAAATTGAAGCATTGTTTTGAAGGCAGAAACCCATAGAAAATTTTATCCCTGCATTATGACCAGGAGGTCTTACCAGATAAAATCCATTCTAAGCCTAGCCTATCGTAATTTCTTTTTCATGCTCGGCACATAAACCAGCTGCAATTCTGCCCACAATATATGAGTGCTTATTTGCATATGTATTTGAGCCTTATCAACACCAAATAAATTATTTTCTCTGTTCATTTAAGGAGATGGAAACATAATCAGTTTTGATAAGAGGGTATTGTCACCATAGTATTCAAATTGCTCAAAAATATAGTTTACTACTAAAAAGTCCACAAATGTTTCCAGAATAATCTTGGATCCAACCTAGATTTTCCAAGGTTGAGCAATACAAAAGTTCACTTTTGTTGAGTTTTATAACAATTTCAAGTTCCCATGGATTCCTCTTGTGTGTCTTTCACTTAGCTGCAAAACCGAGCATTAATCCTGGTAATTTAGTACCATCTCAATGTCATGTAGAAGACAGAATAAATGGAAAGTACTTGTTTATATTACACAAGATACACCAAAATTCAAGTCTACAATCCTTATAACTGATATTGGGTGAAATAATTCTTAGAAATAGATATGTATTTCTTCTTTAGCTCACATGTTTTGCCTCAGGTGCTCAGAAGTACCTAGAATCTGCAATAATAAGTTTGAATTGTCTTTTCCTACTGCAAGAATGTCACGAACATGCTAACTAGAAAAATAATAAAGGATATGGTGCCTGTTGGATAATTTTTTGATCCAAATAAAACACCCAAATTGGATCATTGTTGCTACAAGTAGGTAGATGTCATCTTTAGGCTCAGAATATCCCATAGAACGTCACAGTAAAATCCACAACATTCTTCAAATATTAATGAATGGGTTGTCTTCTTAGGCCTAGATCAAATATTTCCACTCATGAAATAGTCATCAAAATTATTCTATGACGGGACCATCCATGAATCGCTTACTCATAAAATACAACAACATCAAGACCTCGTGCAACCCTCTTTCTAGAAGTGTGAATAAATTCACATGGATACACCTAAGAAAACTGGCAGTAACACACCCTAAAAATGAATTTGAATGCCTACAGTTATTCTTTATTGTTTGTTTATAACCCTATCAATGATTTGAATTTTATCTAGTAAAGTGTATGATCCCCGGTTAAGGATTTTGTACCAGCTACAAACTATGTTTTCACATATAAATAGAGTAGAAGCACCATATTGAATTCTTTCCATTTTAGAAGATAATTATGAGGACATGGTCAACTTAATTGTAGTGATATTGGAAGGCCAGAGCTTGTTCCTCAGCTTATATTCTCATTCGTTCAATCCTCCATGCTACTTCCATCCTTAGAATTGAAAAATTGGATGTGATGCCCATGATGTAATCAATAATCACATTTACCAAACTATCCATTGGTGTTGCTTTTTGGATCCCCCTTGATTTTGATATTGAGTATTGTGTCACCACTTATGGAGAATATGCCCCAATAATCAATATACCAAATGGAAATATATTTTGACTTAGTGGAAGAGATGGTGAGGATACTAAGGGGAAAATGATTGAGAATTATAGGAACATGGTTTAGATATTAGCAGAAGAGATGCAGATTGTGTACAATGTGAAACGACATCATGAAAATATGTTTAGAAATTATGGAGTCAAGGAAAACCATTGAGTTCAAATATTTCTTACTTAAGTACAACAAGGAACTACAAAAGAGAGGCAAACGGATGATGCATTCCACCAAGTAATGGGGTAACTAACATGCCTTGGGTTGGATATTCTATTTTATTAACATTTGTACACTATAATTAATATAGAAAAAAATCCTATAGCTTCACATTCTAGCTTACCTTTTTTCTAATTAATATCTATACATGCATCTAGAAAACAATCATATAGCTTCACATTCCATATTACCTTTCTTTCTAAAGATTATTGGTAAAGCGATGCAAATTTCATTCGTAACACCCACAACTTCATATCCTTCCAGAATAAGAGTTTTGGAACCAACTCTAATCAAATTCATTAAAAGATGTTAAGTATTTTCAGACAAAATAGAATATATTATCTAGTAATGTACTTTAAAGAGAACCACATTTCCTTCAAAACTCTTTATCCGGTTGGTCCATACCCACACTACAAATTTCAATCTCAGGCCATGAACATGACCACGATAAAGTAGAATTTTCTGCAACATGTCAGTGACCCATGCCCAAGGCTGTAACAGGAATTTTCCAACAAGTTTGAATGTAGAGAGCCAGTGATAATTTCTCAGCGCTGCAGCATGCCCATAATTTCTTAGAATTGGCTGAGCCTAGATTTTTAGGGTCTGAAATTATCCAATATTTGTCTTTTAAGCTAAATTCATGCCCAGAACTGCTGTAGGTGGCTGTGGCTTATCATTTTGGGGCTGTCATGTGACTATTGTCTGCTGTTTGCACTCAAAATTGTCTAAAGTTCCAAGATCTGATGGTGATGTTGAGTTGTTGTTGTTTCACCCATAAAATACCTCTTTATGACTATTTGGGATTCTGATTGAGGGCTGTAATGTCACCCGACCTCTGTTTTGTGGTTGTTTGGTCATTTGATGACTAAATCATGCACATATTTGGAGATTTAGTTTTTTTTTGTCGCTATTAAGGGGCTGAAATATGCCCAAGTTCATCTAAATTGTAGATGAGGCCATCTTATCACTTTTTCTATCCACAAACTTTCCTAGATTTGGGGTTTTACTACTATTTTTAGTCATAGGTCCTACCCAAAATTGGAGTAATTCTTCTTACTGCTATATAGGAGGTCATAAAATAGGGTTGCAAATAGCTTGGAGAAGAGAGATGAGACTGGAGGTTCCATATTGTGCACAAGTGACCATAAATTTACCACAAATTAGCCTTTGATTTCACTGTTGGATGCCATAAATATCTCCTATTAGGGATTTAACTGTAGGCTAGAAATGATCCTATATTTACGAGTCAGGTACTATGAAGAAAACACAACATAGATCATATTCTAAAGCGAGTCACCATACTTTAGGGCATGATCACACAAGCATCCAACTAGGTCATACATCCATGATAAGTCCAATCACCAAGAAAAACATCATGTTCAATCAAGGTATGGACATGTCACCCCCCACTAAAAGTGTGATGCAGATCACAAGTGGAAACCCATGCAAAATGGGGGGTAACACCTTTATTCATGGTTTCTTTGATTGCAGAAGAGCATAAGTAAGTATTGTGGTTTTCAAACAATTGATCCAACATAAAATTTTGATAATGTTATACTTAGTAAATCCTAACATTTCCTTTTAGTTATAGAAATTGTCCTGATAATTCTATACATCCTTATTCACCGTAGTGGTGCCATAGGCTAGCTAGGGTTTGGAATGGCGATTGTAGTATAAACGAAACAATTATTCCATGACATTTTTAGGTCTACATTTCCTTTGTCTATCCTCAATGTTTCCTCATTTCTGGCATATTCTTGCACCTTAGATCTACAAACTCAGCACTGCATTATTCATTTTTCCCAAAACCTACAAACCCTAATTTCCCTATTGTTTGTCTATTGTTATCTCTCATATACCTCTCAACGTTTGGTTGTAACCCTAAATGATGGATCCATTCAATTCCATTCAATTGAACCCTAAGAATTCCATTCAATTCAACCCTAAATGATGGATCCAGATGAAATTGATAAAACCTCAAAACCATAATGGCTATCAGGACAAGATTCAAACGGGTTCCCTATTCCAAACCATATCATGTATAATTAATACTTTTCACCAGGGGTAACCTCGATTGTTTGCATAATGAAATTCCATCCTGTCAACACCAAATGGTACCAAGCATGAGAATTTATATGTATTGGTACCACCTAAATAATGTTTGTATGCAATAAATAATACCCAATTTTAATGATTGTAGGTACCACAGAATAGGTACTTGTCGGATCTATCTTCCTCAAGTGAGGAAGATAGACCAGAAGAGGTTGAAAGCGATACGTCTAATACAATATCTAATAGACCGAGATCAACTAGAGGTGAAAAGGTAAGGAGAAAATTTCATAGATGCAAGTAACTTTTTGTTTCTGAAGGAGGATCATGTGGTTATGATAATGAGTGCATAGATGACATTGAGTTGCCCCTGAGGTATAAAAATCTTGTTAAACGATGGCTAACCAAGGAGCTACCCCAAGTTGACATAGATTTCTTCCTCAATGCAAGGAATTATCACATTGCTCCATCCTCTTTACTTGGATTGGGGATATTTTCCATGGATGGCATAAAGGTGTCATACAACACTGAAATTTAATTGATGGAGTATGTCGGTACATGTAAAAATACAATGAATGGTTGTTGTTGGTCCGATATGCATGAAGTATGCAGACATACAGACTGGAAACAAATTATTTTAAACTACTAGACAACAATCTATGCAAAGGAAAAACTGTGTATATTGATGGAAGGCCAAAAGCTTCAGGAAATATCGCAAGGTTTATTTATAGCACATGACCAGGGTCAACACATAAGCTTCCCAATTTCCTATTTTAGGGGCCCTAAAGGAAATCATGTAGGTGAAGAGTTGTTGATCGATTACAGTTTGAATCGAACAGATGCGGGGGTTGCTTTTATGGGGGTAAGTTTTTTATACAAATTTTAACTCGTCCTTTGCTCAATGACTTCTTATTTTTCTCTTGCATCAATTTTATTTATCTCATGCTTTTTATAATATACACATGGTTAATTATATGTCATGATTTTCGTTAATCACGTTTAAGAGACATTGTTATATATGTAATTTCCATTTTTAATATGTCTTAATTCTTATATTGTGGCAGGGTGGTCGTGGCCGTATGCCACAAGCTAGCCGTGGAAAGTCACCAATGGTGATGGATGAGGTAAATGTTAGTTTAATAGTGCCTAATAGCATCAATGTAATATTAACCACAATTCATGATTATATTACATATGTTAACATTTGACATTTTTTTTCTACTGAGCTCTATATTTCAATATGATATCATTCTTATTGTATTGTGGCAGGGGGTCGGTACTATGAGCTCATCTAGAGCTTCTGGACAGGTAAATTTGACTCTCATAGTAGCATTAATTTTTTTTTATATTAATCCAGTTTATTATACATGGTTCAATTTCTAGTTATCGATATGAATATGCCTTTCTTATTGTATTGTGGCTACTATGAAACTGGCTTTGAAAAAGTGCAATCAAGACCTTCTTCATCTCATTATGCTCTATCCAGTGACTAAAGAGATACAAGCGCAAATTGATGAATTGAATGAAAAGATAATGAGATAAGGGGTATGGGGCATCTTTGAAAGTTTTTATGAACTACATATATTCATTTAAGTTATTTAAGTTATTTTTTTATATGTTCTAATCAATTGAAGTTTTATTCTATAGAGTTATTTGGAGCCAAAAACAGGGGAACAAGTACAGGCTGAACATGACGGTATAGTTAGTATTTATGCTTCAACACTTAGTAAATATAACATACCAACGATGATATTTTCCTCTCCCACACAACAATGCACTTTAAATGCCACACCCTCAACGAAGGTTGGAGATGAAGATGGCCCTTCAAACACTGTTTCTCCACATGATTGTTAGTTTTTCATCAATTAAGCTAGCATTATGATCTTAGGATCTTTTCACTGAGAGAATAACAAGTACAGCAATAAAACATGAGCACATCACAAGAGACAAGAGACACAAAGAGTTTTCCTCGGGGAAACCATAAAGGAGAAAACTCCACAACTTCCTCTAAGATAGAATCAACACCAAAACAGTAAGAGATCTCCCAAAACAGCAGTAGCCTTCTGTCTTCTGTCAAGCCAAAGTATTTCCTTCTCCAAAGGTGCTCCACACTTGAGAGAGAAAGTGATGTACTTCACAAGTGATAAATAGAGAGACTCACACTCTCTATTTATATTAGTCCGTTCACTTGAATTGCCATTTCACACGTAGGCTCGACCTAATAATTACTACTCGAGCCTACACCTTAATTAGTGTATAATAACTCAAGTGCCCCGAAACTATGGGGACTTACCTAATGACTTGATATGACTTGTTTACATTATTAATCCTCCCGATCGGAACATCGGGGTAAGACAACATGACTCAAATGCATAATAGAAACATCCCGGAATAAACATCGGGTTACAATACATGAAATACATAGAAGAATGCATTCCGAAGTTACATATACATCAACAATGATGATAGAGAGTACGGTGGCATCGATGGTAATAGTTGTTATCCTGGATCCATGCATGTGGTTAGAAAGGGATCAATTCCCATTAGACTCTTGGTTGATGTTGATTGTATTCCAATAAAGATACTGAATATTGCAGGTATTATTTAATGTAGTATGTGTTTTTTATTCATGTAATTCAAAGCCACTGTAACTCAAACTAGTTTTAATTAATGATCATATGTTTTTTGTAGGAAATAATGTCTTCTATAAGAACCTGCATGAAAAGGAATTGGATATTTTTGGGCTCACCAATCGTACAAGGTGGAATTCCAAAAATGGAAAATTGAAAGATTATTTAATGAACCACATGGTCAACTTGTTTGGTGAAACCTTCAACAAAAAAGGTGTCACCGTAGCAGCTGGGTTAAATTTGAAATATGTCAAGGAATATTATAGGGACAATCTGCAAAAAAACCACAAGTATGAGCATCCTCCTATGGTTCCAGAGAAGCAGTGGAAGGCGCTCATCAAGGATGCAAATGAGAAGGCATTGAGAAAACAAGGAAAGTCTAATCCAATCGATTCAAGAAGGTGGTGTGGCACATATAATATTTTTTTTTAAACTATTAAATATATTCAAGCTTCACTATCTAACGTATTTGCAAACTTTCATAGGCTCTCTGAAAAATCTAAAGCAACAAATTCACAATTGGAAAAACATGCGTAGCACAAACTGGGCCAGGGTGGATATCAAAAGATAAGGGCACGAATTATAAGGATCATTTGATCATTATTTGTGGTCAACAATAAATTGTTTTTTCTAACCGTATTTAACAATTAGTTGAGTTATCACAAGTGATTTACATGGTGTTATGCATTGCATGGAAATTATTTTCAATAGGAAGCCACTTATGAAGACGTGAAGCTCGGCTTCAAGTTAGGTTTTAGCATGTGTTAGAACATCAAAAAAGCTTGGGGAAAACCCCAGTTTCCCCATTTATTCACTCAGAGGTAAATAAAATCAATAAGGAAATCATTATAATGAAATTACGTAGTCTATCCAAGAATGATTACATTGAAAAATGAATGTCTTTTTTCTTTTCTTTTCAGGGTGACACCTACAAAAGCAGCGAGGGTAGCGGTATTGAACTAGTACCATGCGATGGTGGTGAGCTACCTATCCATTTAGGTATGTTTGCTATAAAATAGATGTCTTCAATATGATTTTAAATACATAATTGATTACGTTTACTAATTGATATTTTCTATGAATGGCAGAGCCAATGAACACTCCAATTGACTCGGCTACTTAGACGGAAGAGGAACAAATGGCAGACCCAATGAACACTCTAGTTGAATCAACTACTTAGCCAGTAGGTAAAGATCATTGTAATGAAATTGTAAATAATGAAAAATGTATATCAATAATAAATTTTCACTTATATCTACATAACTATCTTGTTTTTTCCAGATGATGCCCCTATTCATCCACCCCCACCCCCTCCTAATCGACGTACCATCAGTATGGTGCAGGGGTGCATATCCACACAATCAACGGAAAATGAGGGCATGGGAAATACAACAGGGAAAGACACTGAAGATGAAGTTCCCCTCTTAGAATTTATGAGAAAAAAACAAAAACATAGAAAAATGTAGTTGTAAACATCTAGTCTTTTGTATTTGAGTGAGTGAAGGCATGAACTATTTTCAGTTTTGTAACATGCTTATTGAACTAGTCGTGCATGATGATATTTTAGAATTTAGGTTTCACATTTGTATGTTATTGCTCAGATCATATGTCTAAATATGTATGACCTATTTAGATGACTATGGTTATCCTCAAGGGACTAGCCACCCCTTCCTACATTAACCTGAGGATTATGAGATGACCATATAGTTTATAATTGTTTTATTTCTATTACTGCTTTTTTTTCAGTACTTTAATTATTTATGTACCTCTATGTTTGATAGTAATGTGCTCATTAGAACAATTAATATTATTATCTTTATGCTTTTTGAAATTTTCCTAGGAAATGTTTGTTCACTTTGATGCATAGCTTATTATTGAATATGTGTGACATCTTCCGAGGAATATGGTTATTGTCAAGGGGTTGGCCACCCCTTGCTAAGTTAACCTGAGGAAGATGAGATCACCACATGACCTTCCTTATCATGGGATGATGATTATGAGCTTCCTCTCCTACACAACAATGAGACACATGAGACGTATGACCACATACAGTTTAGAGGGTCGGGTAACCTACCTTTGACAATGAGTTGATGTGCATGAGCCTAGTATGACATCATTTTTATTTATTATGATACATTGACTTGCATATTTAATTGTATGTGATGTTTAGCCTTGAATGTTTACTTGACTTGCATGTTTACTTGACTTTGCATGTTTATCCTGGCATGGTTCATAATGGTTACTTGACTTGCATTTTTGTGTTGACTTGCATGTTTACATGTATGGGATGATCTTTTTTAGGGTCTTTTCCAGTTCAACGTTCTCTCCTTTAACCTATATGTTGGTCTAGTTGAGTCTCATGGAACTAACCTAATGCTAAGACGATGAAGTCTGAGGATAAGGGAGGTCTACCCCAACATATGAATAATTATTTTTTCTCATTAGTCATTTCAGAATTGCAAATGATAATGTGGCATGTCCACAATAATGAATTAGTTTGTCTTCTCAGTGCCAATGGGCATGTTGTAGTTTCCATATTCAAATGAAACTCAAAATAGCAGTGCAATTATTGAACTTCTATAATTCCTTAAATTGCTTATAATATGTTTATTTGTATATTATTTACTGACACTTTGCACTCCTTTTTATTGATATTTATGTATTCCACAATCCAATTGACCTAGTTTTGGTCATTCGTAGGACTTTAATAAACTTATATTATATTATTTGTTGTAAGCCTTGTTGCACAAGTTTGCTTCACTATGTTCTAAATAGGATTGGGTGAAGGTGCTGTAGAGGTAATACCGTAATTGTTTTGTTGTACCTTATCATGGTCAAGTATTTTTGTTGTCAATATTCCAAGCCCAATTGTGTTTGAGACTTTAAGTGGGGTGGGGTGATGGGAGATGTGATATATTTAGAATTTTTATAAGACATGTTGTAGTAATTTTGTTTTCTGCAAGAATATATTATTAAGGGGTGGTTTTGAGATAACGCCACCTTCATATTTTCTCCAAGTTATGTTTAAAGGAGGATGTGAAAATATTTGATGTAAGCCCAACTTGAGGGGTTTATTGGACCTTTAAGACTGATTCATATATGGTTAAATCACCTTAATGGTTATCGCAACTTCACCCTTTGGGGTCTTAGGTTTAAACCCTAAACCTATATATTGGTGAGGCTCTAGCCTCATTTGATGCACATATTGCACACAAAATGCATTGTTATCTTTGGAATATTCTTACAATGATGTGCTTCATTGTTTAAAGGTGTTCTTGAACACCACTATCTCACATGGTTAGTGTGGGCTCTCTTACCTTGTTAAGATGTCAAGATGAACACATGGTAATTGCTTGAGATGATGGTGTTAAAATGTTCAAGTATGATTTTTAAATGTTCAGCTATGCCTTTTTGCTTGGGATCCATTGATTCTTGATATTTCGATTCATTCTCATGCAACTAGATCCTTTCTACTTGCAATGGACATTTTAAGTTACTGACAACTGATGTATGCTTATTAGCTTGTTTCAGCTACCAGTAATTGCTTTCATTATGGAGGTCTCTTGAGACACAACCTCATCAAGTGTCCTCATTCCAACTAGATTGCATCCTGAAGGCTATGGTATTTAAATGTACTTCATCTTTAGCATATTAATGAAGTTTTCAGCTGTCAAAACTTCATGCAATTTGCATATTTGATTTTTAGGCATAGATTTTCTTCCGGCATTGTTATATATAGCTATATGTCTTGATGATTTGATATAAGTAAAAGGACAATTGTGAAGTGATTTCACATAATCATTGAGGAATCTAATGGTTGTTTTGTTTCTGCTATACCTATTGGTTTACTGCTATTATAAGAGCTGTAAAATTGGATTTTCAGATCTGGTTCATTCTTTGGCTTTGGCATCATTCATTTTCTCTTTTGAATGATAAGAAATAAGAAAAGACAATTTTTTTAATGTCAAATGAATGACAAAAAATTAGGCCGATGAATGAAAAGAGAGATCTCCATAATGTTGTATGCCCTGCTGCTCAGAACCTAACAAGTGAATTAGTGCAAATCAAGCAATATTATAACATTACTATTGAGATTTGATATAAAAATTTAAAATTTAAAATATGTATGATCAAGAGAATGTGGTTGGCTATATAAATATATCCTTCTTCCAATTGCTCATCCTAACCCTAAAACTAACAATGACCCTAGGTGAGAAAACACATTTAAAATTGTAAGTATTATGAAGTCCTGCAAGGTCAATGGGGTCTGCAAAGCTAGTATTACACATTGTAATTTCTCCCACATCTTGTATTCTCTCTCTGAAATAGGGCATGAATAGTCTCCAAAATATGGATGTCTCCATCAAAAGGATTCAATGTGGAATAATCCATAGCATTTGAAGAAAACTAGACCATGAATGGGATGCCATAAACATTTATGCCTCCTGACTGCTGAGGTTTCAGGAAACTACAGGTCATAATCCATCAATTTATTCCACATATAAGCTACATGAATCTTGTCTGTAAGCTGGAACCTCTTTTAACTGTTGTACATGACAACTTTTGTAATCCTACAAGAAGTATAATTCCTCTTCCATGGTTGGTGTCTTTCTCATTAATATTTTGCTTGAAAGTCTCATATATCTACCCAACACAAATGATTAGGTGTGAAAAATAACCTTAAACACTATTTTCTAACTTAGGAAGACTATTTACAGGGGTAATAATTAATACTTCATAGAACTGGTTTTGTCCTTTCTTACGGTTAGATAAAGATGAAAATGTACCCAAAATAGGTAGGACTAGGGCTTAAACACCTTATTGTCACAAGAGGAAGATTAACCAGATTAGATAATGGATGTTGTAGGTGACTTAAAGGTATAGACCAGGTGAATATTTTCCAACTTTATAGCCAAAGGAATCCACCTTCAACGTTTCTGCTATAATAGCCATAAAAGTCTCCTCTTACCATTTTTTTGATAGAATCCTCAAAATATAATATATGATGTCTTCATGAGGGATTTTTCCTACGAGCTACTACAAAATTGTGATCATGTTCTAACACATTGAGATATGCACCATCCAATGAGAATTTGGATAGGTTCATTACATCTTTTTTTTCACCATCAAAGCTAGTTGTTGCCTAAATTCCAACAAGTCAAATTTATTGCTTAGTTTTTTGCTTCCTTCATTGAAGGATCTGTTGACCCTCAGTAACATTCATGTGTTCAATATCATCCATTAATATTGTTACAAGTTGTTTTCTAGTTCGAGATGAAGTAAAAAACAATCAATAGATAGGTTATTCAATTTTTTTCTTACTTTTGTAATCTCTTTCCTCAATAATGATATACTGACAGATCTAAAAATCTCATTGTTACTTTAATTGTTTATATGACGTTTAATTCACATTTTTCTTAATTTTTTAATCTCTTTCCTTAGAAATGATAGACTGGAATATATGAAAACATTATTTGTATTTTCCTTGTTTATATGACGTTTAATAGAGACACAAAAAATTCTAATGCATGCATCCCTATACTGCTTTTAAAAATGCCAGAATTTATTGTAGTAAACTTAAAATGAATGACTCGTATTTTGTTTCAATGATTTTTGGAAGGGTGAAAAATAAATCATAAATTGGCATCATAAGGAATCTAATTAAATAAGAGTTATGAAATATGGGCATCTAAGGAGTACCTAGACGATCATTTTAGTAAACCTGTAATGAGATAAATTGAAAATATGTGTAATAAATAATTTTATTTCTTTCCTTTCAACACTATTCACCAAATTTTACAAATGTTATTGTAGGGTTTGATTCTTGATACCAGTATATATAAAGAAACTAGTCTATATACTATCAGTTCATGTTTGTAGGTCTTGAATCTGTGTGAAATCAAAATTCTCAAACAAGGGTTTTTTTTATATGAATATCACTAAAAGGTTCTAACAATCCGAAGTAAAAATTTCACAATCTGAAATGATCAAATGATTTGGATATTCTGATGGCCAACATGTACAGACAATAAGCTACACTTTGGTAGAAATCAAACCCTAACTACAGCATGATTAATAATAAAGGGGATTGTTTGGACTAGAAGAACTTTTTGGTCATTTTGATTGTCTTGAATTGAGGTTTTTCATTGATAAGATGCATGTTGTTGTGTGGGGGAAGCTTGTAAGATCTGTTTCATAGGATTTCCACTCAGTACACAATGGGTTATCCTATTTTTTATGCTTAGCTTTGAATTAATTCAAGCTTTGGGGTATTTTATTTCTACCTTGTGGATGGTGAAGCAAGTCATTGCACCATCAAGGATTTGTCCTAGCTTCCTCCCTACAATGAATATGTACAAATGCACAATAGTGCCTCAACTGGAGATTACCTGAGGCATGCAAGCATGTATCCTGATTCCTCTTAGAGATCTGGCTCATTATTTGTATGCATGTGCCTAACTGAACTTAGCCTTAGCTACAATTAGAAAATTACTTAATAAAATGAAACTAACACATGCAACTTCATGCACCCACTTTTACTTAATCGAAAAAATACAAGCAAACTATAAATTGTTGAGGATAACATTATACCTTACTATCTATTGTTGGAGAATGCATGCACCCTCAATGCTTGAAGCCTACAAAATTATTGGTGTGCCCTCTAGTCTGCTCTACTGTTGTGGCCTCATCTACATACCATCGTGATGCATGGAAATTAATGTTGTATGGATCTATTGATATTGTTACATGTGTTTGTACTTTTAAGTTTGTATATGCCTCGTACCTTCTGCTACAGTACAGAATTGTACTAGCGCCTCCTTTGTTGAATTGTTTTGTTCATACTTGTACCTTTTTTTGTCCAATGTATTGCGTGCACTCAGGACTTAAACACACTTTCCAAGGTACCAAAAACTAACAATTTGCACCCTATATAAACTTGGAAAGTTTCCACATGCAAAATTGTGCATGCCACTACTAACTAATGCAAAATCATAAATAATGTTGAACTGCTAAATATATTCTATGGACTTTGTAGTCAAATTGCTACATGGAGGGGGTCCCTTGTCCCACAAACAAAGGGGTCTCAATGTCTCATATACCAGTTTGGTGTTTGGCTCAGCCGTGAACTTAAAATTTTATTATTGTTGTTGTTATTATTTTTATATAGACTAGAACTAAATTGAGGAAGGAACATGCATGCATGTGTCCTCAATCTCTTTCTCCTTCATAAATGCCCCTGTACATTCACTACCACTATATGAAACTGCTAATAGAATATGTGTAGTTGTTGATTCCATTAACATTGTTGTACAGACCGTTGTAACTTCTTTGTGTGCACATAGGTCTTCTCTGCTTGCTGCTACCATTGATGGTTCTCTGTCTCACACTTTTAAGGTTCTAAAAATCCACTAGTCAAGTGCTCTCTGTGAAACACAAGATTCTCCCTCTACATCTTGAACCTCCCCTATACTGGGGGTTTGGTCAACCAGTTGATCATCAGCGAACCTCAAGAAACATAAATTTGATCACTAATTCCTTATGTACTTTGAAATCCTTTTAGAATATTTAAGGTAAAAGATTTCTGTACAAGGGACCCTCATCAAGGAAGAAATAAAACACCCCAACCCAGAATTACCCAGGTTGTGATGTTTTATTTTTGCCTTTGAATTATTTCTATATTTTGGAAATTCTGGTGGCATTTCCAGTGCCTGACATATCAAGTTCAGATGCCTTCGAGGCACTTTGGTTGTTGGAGGGAGGACACTGTTCATATATTCCATTACCTTCACTGTTCTAACATAAGCAATCAAATGCATCCAGTGCATGATGCCTGGAATGATTGGTATTTTGGGAAAATGAATCTTTCCCTACAAGAGGAGACGCACCCGAGCTTGAATGTCCATTTTCTATATCATATGACCAATCCATGGAGTCCTTCAGAGAATATAGGACTTTCAACTGTCTCCCTAGAATAAGTATTGTTTGTTGGCACTCAACAATTTTCTCTGCAACGACAGTTATCTCCCTTTGCTGCAAAAATAAACTGTTCATGAGAAATATTGACCCTTATTTTTAAAACCTTAAACAAGTGTTAGAGAATAAAATAACATCTTCTATTACAACAAAATATTAGTATATGAAAAAAACTACAGCACAGTTGAAAAGTATCTACCGATCCATGCTAAAATTGGAATATTTAAGTAGTTAGGTGGCTCATAAAATGTTCATACCTGTCTTGTCTTTAAAGCATTATCTAGAACCGATGAATGAGAACTCGCCAACTATTCATCCATCTTGAATTTCAATAACAAAATATAATTGTAAAACTAACCTTAAGGTTCAACACTCAAAACACACTACTTGAGCTTTAATCTACATGGTTACAACTTTCAAACTACCTACATAAGTCTCATATAGGATATGTTCTCACAAGAAAAATAGTTTAATAGTCCAACAAGTTCAATTACTTGACACATTCCGGATTGTAATTTCAGATCAAACAGTGACCATGAGTACCATGCATATGCATGCTTGCAGCATTTTAATTTTTAACTAACCTTTGCAACTGTTCCTGCAGATCCTAGAACTTTGCTTCAACAACATCATATTTATCAAGGTGCATGATGATATGAGCACGTCTTTTCTTGAAGGAGGGAAATTCTTACTGAGATTTATGCCATAGTAAGTCATACTATCGTTTGTTGCCATGTATTTTATAATAGCCTTGAGATGGTTTGTCGTGGTTTATGTATTTTTTCTTATATTAATTTATTTAAATAAAAGCATGAGTGTTTTATGTTTTGTACATGTTTATATTGTTTAGATTTGGTATAAATCTTAGTGTTAAGTAATTTATGTTAAAAATTGCATCTTATATCTTAAGAATTTATATTAAGAATTTAAGTTAAAAACTTTAAATATGAGGTACATGCTTGGTATATTAAGAATTTAATCTTTATTAAGAATTGCACCTTCAAATATTTGGTTCCTATTGTCATGCATTATTCTGGATATTGGTTTGTCATGCATTCTTATGCATACTCGTTTGGTTCCTATTGTCATGCATTATTCTACATATTGGTTTGTCATGCATTCTTATGCATGCTGGTTTGGTTTTGGTTTATCATCTACAGTGATAGTCAAAATTAATAGTCAATACATTTAGCTTCCAATGGTCTAAATGGAGCAAGGACAGAATACTTCAAGTTGAATTACCAAAATGTGTGATTAAAGTCTGAATGTGTTTCTAATCTATACGTAAAGATATATTTTCAATAGTTCACATTTCTTATGACACACATGCTCATTACCACAAAGATGTTCATCAATTGTCAATTCATGGAAGTGATCTTTGTGGCCACAACTTCTAGGACACCCCTCCATGATGCATTTTTTAGGACAATATCTCTCATGATAAGCATGATTTTGATGATCCCTAGGTTGAATTTGTATCACACAAGGATT
This sequence comes from Pseudotsuga menziesii, assembly GCA_001517045.1. NCBI lineage: Eukaryota > Viridiplantae > Streptophyta > Pinopsida > Pinales > Pinaceae > Pseudotsuga > Pseudotsuga menziesii. The sequence goes on along the minus strand of LPNX010812966.1, from coordinate 465,317 downwards.
TTTGCAGCTTGGAAGAGAACACTGCATGTTACACATATGTTGAGGTGAATAACACTTATTAAGACCTTCATGTCCAACCTTCAAACAATAAGATTTGCTTCAATTGGATGATTTATCAGATAAATAACAAATCTTCATACATGTATGATTTTTGTTTTTGCAAACGCGACTCCCATCATGACCTGCCAAATTATGACATTCCTCCACTTCAGTCCCTTGATATTGTTCAAGAGAGAAATATGTGCACTTCTCATCACAAACGTGGTTACCCATACATGAGTGATTCGAGGAATGGCCTTTGTATCTTATTAAGATTTCTGTGAAATTTAGTGGGTTGGGTTTCCTGATATAAAACTGTGTTTTAGTTCATTTTTTATATGTTATGTGCATGCATTATTTAGCTTTATTTGAAATTTGATGGGTTGGATTTTTTAGTTTTCATATGATTTATAAATTATATCTTATGTGGGTTTCTCATATATTCATAGAAAAAATTAAAAAATTACAAGTTATATCAGTATTTGTAATTGCCAAGTTTTTTTTTACTGTGGAAACCACTATAGGTGGAATGGAAATATTAACTACTTTACCAGACCATGCCCTGGCAAAACCTAAAATTTAAACTCACAAAGGTCTCTGCATGTTACTTTAATAAACTAGATTTAGGATAGAAAAATATTATAATAACTTAAGTTTATAGCTCTAACCTTAAATATTCAACATTGGGTATGTTTCCTACTAATATGCAGGTTAAGGGATTCCCAGAAGTTAGTGTGTGAAACTCACATACACATTCTAGCATTAGTGCCATTTTATGTTGGAGGATTGAAGGGGTTTGTGAATATATGCATGATATTCCCAAGATTCTAATGTGAAAATATGAACATTACTATTTTGTAAGAAAGTTAAACTTGGCAGGTTAGTTATATATTGTCGGGATAACAAGTGAATGGTATGTGTCATTATGTGAATACCTTTGGGGTCCTGCACAATGTGAATTGAATGCAAGCATCGAAATGGTGACTCTTATTTGGCCCAAATTTTCTAATTATACTCTTTAGTTCATGCCAAGATCAAGCTACTTCTTACTTGATAAAAATCCACTTATGTAAAATCTAGATGAGTTTGAATAAACTAACAGCTCTTATTTGAAATAACTTTAAGTTCTCAGTGTATATTTTACTTTGCAACAAATGTTCACAGATTTGAGAGAGCTTTGTGTCTTCATTGGGTGATCACTAGTATTTTCAACCCAGTTTTGGTCTCACACTATTTTATTGGACTGATGAATAATTCCTTGTTATATTCAAATGGATGTTCAAAGTTTCAAAGGTTCAAAGCAACTCCCATGAACTGTATGATGTAAACCAGAATGATTGATAGGTTTCTGACAAAAATATCCACAAGATTGACATCTTACCTTACAATAATGCACTACATCTAGATTTAGTGTGTGGATATGCACACCATCATGGTATCTTTCAAAAGGTGGAATGATAATGCAACAATCCTTCTGTAGCAGGGTATTTTTTAAGGATTCTAATATTATACTCAAGTATAATATTCTAGGCGATTGTTCTGGATTGAAAAAACATGTTTACAGATAGGTAGGCAAATATTAAATATGAAACATAAAATTAACATTGAATGTATAAATTTTGGAGAATATTATGATAGAAAAACATATTTTATGTAAATATATGCTATATTAGACACCAAATAGCAAACCTATTTTTTGAAAAAAACCCAAAAAATAGCCAATTGGAAAAATTTCGCCACTAAAACTTACTATGTTCCGCAGACCATTTTGTTTAGAGACATGTTCATACTCAAAGGAACCTCTTCTTCCGTGAAATGAGTGTGTATGTCACACAAGTTCAGTGAAACTTTCACAAATGCCATCAACTTCTCTAGAACACATCACCAAAAACATATAGAACATTTACAACCACATACAGAGAGTCGTTCTTTCAGTTCGGCAAGTACTAAAACTGCCCCTGGGTGCAATTGATGTCCATCGTTATTCCCAGAAAATTCTGCAGTGTTGCAGTGAAGCCAATTTTTAACACGATCACGTCGTCTATCAACTAATGCCACTAAGAAGTCTTGAAATTTCGAGTGCCAAAAATCACCATTTTTGCCTCTTCTTTCCAAGACACTTTCTAGTCTTTATCTAAGATTACACAAAATTCTATCATTTAATGTAGATTCATCTAGAGCTGCAAGCTCTAGGTTAGTGTCCTGCAACTCAATGAAGAGATCCCCCAATTCTATTGGACAATCTCCTACTTATTCTTGAGAGTCAAAATTCATAAACACCTTGTTGGCACCAGATAGGATTTCTCGGTGATATTCTTGTAACTATGTAATTATTTTCTCTTCCAATGGACTAGGTTTCAGATCCACATTTCCAAAATAAATATAATTATCAATATCATGTATTATACTGGAATCTCATTTTGCTTCATTCTAAACATCATATTCACCAAAAGCAAGAACAAAAATTTCAGAAAGTTAGGTCAATATAGAAGATATCGTGGTAAGAAGTATGATCTCCACTTTTCCATGCAAAAGATGATTTAGATATTTTGTAAACTTCTCAACGCTGGTATAGAGGTCAAGCACTTTTGAGGCTGGGAACTTCTGGTAACTTCGAGCTTTTTTGGCAATAAATTCTAGAAGAGTAACAAATCCAGAGATAAGGCTTTCTAGCTTAGGCTCAGTAAAATCAATTTGAAATTTAGCATCATAGAGAGATATATCTTCCTCTTCTTCCATTGGTCTTTCTGTAAACTAAGAAGCAAGCTGATGATCAAGATCATGAGAGGGAAAAGGGTCTTTGAGCAGCTTCTCGGTAGAAGAGTTCGAGGCAGTGAGAACCCCACATGCCTATTTCATAGCACACTTAACAACTTCCAAAAATCTCTATGCATCACCACCCTCAACATGTGCCTCAAAGATGGTATCTATCCTTGCCTGAAGACTAGCTAAAGCATTCTCATTGACATCATTTTTAGATTGCAAGGTAGTCAGCTCCTTTTGAAGAGAAGTTATCCTTTTAGATAGGTCGGAACATAGTTGAGTGGAAGACTGAAGTTCTGAATCCGTTTTTGGAATGGTCTCTTCCAAAGAGGTCTTATCTCCACCTCCTACAATGCTTTTCTCGCTTGAGACATCCAATTTTCATGTCTTATGTCGTGTTTTCAATAAGTGTGGAATTGGGGAAAAAGGTGGAGAACAGTACACAACACTAGTTGAGAAGGGTGAAGGGTAATTTGTAAGGGTAAACAAATTACGTGCGACGAACTTGAGATGAACATACCTATTGCGTGCGACAAACTTGTTATACTAGCAACAGACATTTTCATCGCTAGTATAGCAAGTTCATCAATTTTTTTTAATATTTGGTGTCCATCACTATACAAAAGTCCTTTGCATCATTACATCGACGAACACTTTATCGCAAACACTTTTTTTTTAAACTTACCTCTTGTTGCTCTAGTGACACCCACCTCATCACTACACAGACGCCGTGGCATCGCTACACCAACGAATATTGTCGTCACAAACAGTTTTTCTTTTTAAACATGATGGTCATCACTATATCGGCACATTTTTCATTGCTATACCCATGGAAATTTTTTGATGCCCATCACTAAAGCAACAAACATTCCATGGAAAAAGCTATTTATTTTTAAAATAATGTCTTTCCGTCGCTATAGAGACAAGCATTTCGTCGCAACACCAACGCACATTTGTTTATGCCCATCGCTAAAGCATCATATGTTTCATCGCAAAACACACGCAAATGTGTTGATTCCCGTCGCTAAAACAACACACATTCTGTCACAACACCAACACTATATAATGATATTGCGTCGCTAAAGTGACTAAAGATTAGTCACAACAAATTTGATTCTTTTCTAAAAAAACTCAATTTTCGTCGCTATAGCGACGGTGTTTAATGTTTTCGTCAGTAACAGGTCATCGCAAGAGCAACTTAATTTCAAATCAACCGGTGCCAACATTCGTCGCTATTGTGACATGTCATAGTCGTCGTAATTGCGACGAAGGTTTAAAACTTTTATATATCGACAAAAGTTTTTCCACAAAAAGGAGGGTTCATTTTCGTCGAAATAGCAACCCACAAGTGTTTCAAAAGAAATGAAAGTCCGTGGGAAAAATTTCCACATGTGCTAGTGTGGGGTATCAATATAGTGCACTTGCTTCCTAGAATAGTTCCAGACCGAATGGTGCTTTAAGAATTTTCCTATTAGGCTATGATTGATGCGCTTTCTCCAAGTTGACCAAACATAAGAAGAAGGCCTAGCCTAAATTTCCTGTGAATCTTGGAAATATTACAGTACAGAATCATGTTCATACATCCTTGTTGGGAAATGAGATTTATGTTATCGGTTTGGGGGAGGCACTGAAAATAATGCATGACCCAGTGGCCTATTTGGCTAATCTATTTGCTCATGAGCATGTCAAATTTAAATACGTTCATCAAAATGAGCCCCATGATTCCATGTTTTGAGCAGCTACCACTTTTCAGGAGGTGATTGGTAAAATCACTGATTCGGAGATAAATTTCCATTTGTACATGTTTCAAAAGGATCTTGAGAGAATAACTCTGTGAGAAAGAGAAGATAAACTCTCAATAAAACAAGATCTTGAGAAGGAGAAGAGAGGAGAAGAAGCGAGAGAAAATGTAGCAAGGTATGATGTTGTTGTTGCTGTTCAACCTAAGGACAAGGGAAAATTTGTTCTTGAAGGCCCATTGAGCCCCTCTCTTACAACAATGGAAGATATGCCTGAGAAAGGGGCAGAACCCAAAAGAAATTTTGAAAAAGTTGGGTCTCAACTGCAAACTCGGGAAGAGTTAACTGAAGTAAATCTTAAAAGACAAAAGATTGTAGCAGGTTCTAAACATGATCAACTACTAGAAGCTGGACAAAATAAAATCCCATTTCTTCGATCTAAATTGGCAAGAAAGAGGAGAGACTTGTTCAAGAACGTTCGATCCCAGATACACTTGTGCAAGAACCTTTTGTACAAAAGGTAATTTCTTTATCGCCAGCTCATATTGAGAATCATGATATGGACGTGGAAGAAGACGATGAGGCTATTATGACTACCCGTGTGTCATCTATCCCCAATATTCAAAGCTTTTCTAATATGTTAGGTTCATCATCTTCCCAACATTTTTTTACCGAGGTAAATTTGTCATCAATAATGGGAGATACTATTAGCATGTCCACCATTTCAATTGACTCACCTATTCATAGTTCTCCTTCTTCATTTTCACCAGCTTAGCCTATCACTACATCCCCAGTTGCCTATATTTTTCAGGATGACATTCCTTCTTCCTTTATGACTCTTCCTCAAAAGGAATATTTGACTATATCTTATTCTTTTACATCGCTCACCTTTACCTCTGTTTCTTCTCCTGTGAATATTCTCCCTCTAAGCATATACATTCCTTTAAACCAAACCCAAACTAATCATTTGGTTACCATCCCCCAACAAATCATTTCATCATTGAAGTTATCGCAAATTTTGGAGAAGATTCAGTGGTATCCTTTGGCAAATATTATTGGAGTAAAAAGGATAAAGCTGTGGTTAAAAGGGGAGCTAAGAGAGCCAGAGAAATCTTGGCCAAAATTGTGTCTGCCCTTGGTTAGGTCATATGGAAGGAAGACACAAGTGATATGTAGCAAGGGGCAGTGAAGACAGCAACTTCCATGGGAGTTTTTTCTAGAGCTAATCTTCAATTAGTTTCACAATTAAGTTTGGCTCTTGGTGAAAAATAAAAGGAATTGGAGAAGGCCAAACAGGAGTTAACAGAAGCACAAAAGAGGCATGAACAACAGATCGGCCAGTTGAAACAAGAACATGAAGACAAAGTAGAGGAATGGAAAAACAAATCTAAAGAAATTAAGCACCAGCTTCGGAATGCAGAGGTTGTGAATCAGCAACAAGTAGAGAAAATTGATCTTATCAATCAAGAACTGAAAGATGTCCATTTAGCCTCAAAAGGTTCCTCTTTTGTCGATCTGAGACCTGAGGATTTTACACATGTACTCTATAAAATACATGAATAACTTCGATAGGTTGTGATATATTTGTATAGTTGTTTTGATGAGATGCAAGAGCTATATGACAAGTTTATCAAGCATTCTGAAACACTTGAGGATCACCACCATTAGATGAGAGAAACATCCACTGCTTTAGAGCAAGTAAGAGTTTGGAAAAATCATACTAAGGAAAGACCTGATGGCTTGTGAATCTTAGACAAGTTAGAGATGAAAACAACTGAAGTTAACATTGAGACATGGGAGGCTATGTGCGATTTAGTTGAAGCTATAGTGAATGTAGGACAAAAGGTTTGTGAAAACAGGTGGTCCACCTCAAATAATTTGCTAACCTATTTGAGTTTACCTGTTTTGGATCCTCCCAGTGAGGCACTTTGTCCTAAACTTCATTTGGAAGAAGTTGAAAAGAAGTTTAATGATACCAAAGAGTTGATCCAACAAATCAGTCAATTCATGGTGCAAGAGATCAAGAAATGGATAGAAGTTCCACATGCCTCGATAGCTCAGATAAAGTTGTTCATCAAAGAATGGAAAAAAAACAGAAGGGAGGAAATTTCCTCCCAAATTTGCAAGAACAAAATTCAATTGAGGAATGCTCATTTTCGAGAAGTCGATGACATTCTGGATTTATTTTCCAAGTGGTGTTCTGTCCTTGAGCAAAGCTAGAAACTCTTTCATTGTGTAATTGCACGTTTTGGTAATATTTGGGAATATTTACGTATGTAGTTGTGTTGGGGAAAGATTTGTGAATTTGGACTTATTGTGTAACTCCAAGAACAACATTTTTTGCATATTGTGTATATTTAACACTTGGATGGTGTTCTTTGTATTTTTATTTGTTAAATTGATCTAAACTAAGTTGAAAGAAGTAATTATGATTTGCATGTTTCTACATCAATTGGTTGTTTTCTTTCATCTGTTATATTCTATAATAGTTCTATCCTAAAATTATTACATATCTTGTTTAGGAGTGAGTTATTTTTCAATCTTTTCGAGTTTATGCTCAAAGTAATTTTGATTTGCATGTTTTCAAATTAATTGGTTGTTTTCTTTCATCTATTATTTCTGTAATAGTTTTATCTTGAAATTATTAGTCATGTTGTTTAGGAATCAGTTATTTCCTATTTTTTATTTTCGACTTTTGTCCTGAAGGGCGGAAATGCGGAAAGGGGAAATACTATGTTTTCCAATAAGCAACATCCTATGTTCCGATTTGCAATTTCTTATTTCCCGATTTCCTATTTCTGACATTTCGTATATCCGATTTCCAGGTATCGAAAACTGGAAATTCCAGTTTTTGTTAAGGTTATTTGGGGTATCCATGATATTCCACAGTGTTTCAGAGAGGGTAAAAATATTGTGTCTTTCTGCAACCCAACCTTTGTGTCTTTCGGATATTGGAAGCCAGACATTAAGTTTTTTGTTGAAATAATTTCCTAGATTCGTGATTTCCGAGTTTGGATATTTCGGATATTAGAAAGCAGAAAGATCGGTTTTTTTTATTTATAATGTTTATTAATTTCTTGGATTTCCGATATTTCAGATCTAATTATTGTGAATCGCAAATCGGCAATAGACCAAATATCCCTAAGAAAAACTAGAATTTCTGGTTCTCAATATCCGATTTCGGAAATTTGGTATCGTGTTTCGGAAATAGAAAATAAATATTATAAAATAAAAATATTCATAATATATATAATTTGTTTTTAATTTGTTTATATATATTGGAAATTATATGATGTTATTTATTTGGAGAAATGGGTTAAAAAGTAATTTAAAATATAATAATTTTAAAGAATTATAATTTTTAATTTATACAGTAAATTTCTAAGAAACAAATTTATGAGGTTTATAGATTGAATAATAACAATTATTTCTATTAATAAATATCAAGTTTAACCCTGGATGCGAATGGTGAGAGTCAAATTGGAAAGTATAGAATGGGCAGGTCTATTGTGGCAGATTAACGTTGTACTTGTTTTTGTCATCGATCCTACACTCATTACGCATTAATGAAGTAGGTCTTGTTGTCGAGGCTGGACAACTTGGTCATGAGTTGAGTTTTAATGTTGGGAATACAATTGATTTGGTAGTGATGTCTATCATGAAGAGTGGCACTTTCACTACTACAGCAGTTTAGATTGTTGAGTTTAGATACAGCACGGTCATGAGTAAATTTTCTGGTTATTATATCCCGTTATCTGGCAAGGATCAAAGAAGGCGGCATGGAGTTGATCAGCTAGGTAGACGTTGTGAAATATGAGTCTATTCTGTCTGTTAGTATTATTTATGCATAACTTCTTTGTTTGGAAAGTTTATAACAATGTTTGTATCTGCGTGATGGCTCATATGACTAATCCTCTTTCTCCCCTTCCATTTTTGTCCGAGACAGCATTAATTTGTCCCTATCGACGAAGCTCTGTCACCATGTATCAGCTTCAATGGAGGACACCGTCACTACTAAGGTAAGGGATGATTTGACCTAGCGATCATTTAGTTATGTGGTCACAGTACAATTTCACTTGGTCACGAACTAGAAGTGGTACAGCAATCTTTTTTCCCCATTTATGGTCTCTTGTTGGTTTTAGCACGGTGATGAATATTTCTCCCTAATTTCGTTGAGCTATTTCTTGCCTAACTAATAAAGTCTTGGGGCACTCTTGTTCTTCCCCGATTTCTTTGTAGAACCATTCAGTCTACCTTTTCCTGATTTTTTTTCTGCATCTAAACCATCATACTATGTCCAGGCAGCATGCCACGTCTCATAGTGATGCTAGTGGCCGCGGTCTTGCACAACGAGGGGTGTGCATGACAAAGGTAGATGGTTACAACAATAATATTTCTCCGCAAGTTCAGTCCATAATAGATGACTAGGAAACGAGGTTGGTAAACGAGAACCTTTCTCGTGATATTGATGGGGACAACCCGAATCACTATTGGATTGTCAAAAACATGATGGGGTCCTTGATGGAGGAAATGCTAGGCAGATGGAATAATACTAAGTTGGAAATTTCACATGCTACGTCCAAAATCCTGGAATTAGATATGGTCATCATGGACATAGATGTGATGGCCATGTGGAAAAACTTAGCCTTGGGAGTTGACTCCTTGGGTGATGGAGGTAGTGGCAATGTCTTTATGGCTCCAAAAATGAATGTCGACTCGGCTCCTATGATACTCGTTGTATCTACAGTGCCTATTACAATAAGCCAGCTTTTCAAATGAGTTCTTGAATCTGATGCTTTTGTGGTGAAAGCAGATGTTTCTGTGGGAAAAGCAGATCCTTCTGTGGGGAAAGTAGATGCTTCTGTCGAGAAAGTGGTTGTTCTGTCGCTAAAGAGTAGTTTACCATTTTCAGATGAGGAACTCTTTGGGCCTTGTCCTATGGTTGAGGAAACATAGGACACACATGATCTGCCTATCACTACTAGCGGTGCTAACTCATGAGCTTTTTTTTGTTTCATTTTTTTCTAGTTTGCTTCCTTTTGTTTACTTTTAAGTTTATGTTGGTTTTTATTTTTCAAGGTCTTCTCGTAAACATTTATTCATAGTAATTTTGTACGCAGCCCTCCATATACCACATGGGTTATTGTGGCTCTTTTTAATATGTCTGTAATTTTGTTTAAACTTTACTTAGGCAACAACGTTCATTTTATTTATGCTTATTAATCTCTTTACACTTCAACTATAGAGTTTTCTGCTTTTAATGGATTAGGGTGGTTGTTAGACCATTGTTTTCACTTGACCAGAATTCTCGATTTTTTGTAATATTTTGTATAGTTGAGTAATAGCAATGCAGCCTTACAAAAAAAATATGAAGGTTAAAGATCTAATATATGTAAATATATTATTTCTCTTAATAAACCTAAAGTTAAAGATATAAAATCAAAAATAGGAACTTCGACATTTGTTTATTTGAAAAGACAAAACTTTCGAGATTGAAAATGTCACAAATTGGAATTGGGGAATTAGAAATTGGAACATAGGGTGTATCTTGTTGGAAAACATAGGACATAGGATTTCCAGAATCGGAATTGTCGAAAATTGGAAATCGGGAAATTGAAAATAGTAAAATGGAATGTTCATTATGGCAGAACATAAGATCTGCAGAATCCAAAATGTTGGAAATGAGAATTTGGGAAATCGGAAATTGGAACATAGGGTGTGTGCAAGTTTGATACGTTTGTATTTTTGGAAAGATTGTAATGTTTTGTGATTTAATGTGTTGATTTATATACTGATTATCCATTAGAATATTTACATATGAAATCAGGGACACAACTAAAATGCATTAAAAAAAACAATTGATTAGCATACATGTGTGAAAAAAAAAGGCCAGGACAATCAATCAATCATGCGCAGCAACATCTCTAACAGGTGGGATTTTGATCATGTCCTTTGAGTGGAAATTCGACACAAGACCGGTCGAACAACGATATCCGACAATGGAATGCAAGATTCATTTGCCGACAATGCTATCCAACAATGGAACGCAATATTGTGTCTTTCTACAACCCAACCTTTGTGACTTACCTTGGGAGACTGGAAATTAATACTGAGTTTTGAAATTTTAGGTCAAGATATTTTTGACTAAATAAAATTACCTTAATGATATTTTATTTTTGGATTTATTGACTTTTGTGATAAATTTTAACTTGTTTTACAATCTATCTTTCTTGATTGCGATTTCTGATTTCCTAATCAAAAGCGAAAATGCATTTTTTGGAGCTATCTACTTTTCGACTGTATCTACTTTCTGGATTTTTGAATATCAAAAAACTGAAATTAAGAAATAGGGAAAGCAGAATTCCGACTTTCGACTGTATCTACTTTTCCAATTTCTGAGTATCGAAAATCGGAAGTTTCACTTTAGATAACTTTGTAGGTTATTGTTACGATGTTCGATTTTCAATATGTTGCATGTTGGAAAGTTGATTTGTCTAGGTTCCTGGTTCTCGATTTTCGATAATCTTGATATTGGAAACGAGAAATACCACACTTTCTTGGACTGAATGTTTGTTTCCCAACTGTTGATTCCCGAAAATGAAAATGAAAATTTTTCAATTTTCATTTATGCATACGATATATACGGTGTAGAGTATTTTGGCTATTTGAGTTGGGGTTTTTAAGATTTGAATTTACGAAGTATGGCCACTCATTAGATTTCGAGTTTTCCATAATAATGACTATTTTTTATTTTTATTAAGATCTTCTTGCAGAAATCCTATGTCCTATGTTTTAGAATAATGAACATGATATATATTCCCCAAGATCCGATTTGTGACATTTCGAACCTCGGAAGTTTTGTATTTTCAAATGAATAAATGTCGAAGTTCCTATTTCCAATTTTTGACGTTCGGGTATCGGAAACCAAAAAACCTCGATTTTGAGGATTTATTTTGACTATTCGTATTATTTTCGCAGAACTTATTCCTCTCCTAAGTCCATCGTTATTTTAAACTCGCTCTGTGTTATTTTCCATCGCTCTGCCTCTAAATTTGGCGAAGATTTGGCTTGTAAACTTGGTTTCATTTGGAATTAGATATGGTCATAACACACATAAATGTCATGGCCAAGTGGAAAAAATTAGATCTGGGATTTGAATCCTTAGCTGATGGAGGCAGCGACAGTGTCTCTATGGAATATTCGTAAAGAATTACAATTGATGTCATGTAAATTATATTATCGTTGTTTTGATTTTGTTTTATTTATTTTTATTTTAGTTTGAGGATCAATTTAAATTATACCTTCCTAATCTTATTGCAAATATACGTATAGATAGCCTTGTTTGTATTTTTTAATCATGGATAATGGAAAGCAAAGAGCAATTAAGGAATCGGTTATAGTTGTATGGTTTGGAAAGAACATAATTGCATAGCCAACTATAAGATTGAGTTTTAGGAATATTAATTTCAACTAAAATAATGACGACCCTACCATGGTTGGTGCATCTACAATGGTTGTTGCGTTTCCGACTACGATTAGGGAGCTTTCCAAAGGAGCTCGTGAATCCAATTCCTCTGTGGGGAAAGTGGATGCTTTTGTAGAGAAACTAGATCCTTCTGTGGGAAAAGTGCATGTCTTGGCGCTGAAGCCTATTCTACCATCTTCAGACAAGGAACTCTTTGGGCTTTGTCCAATCGTTGAGGAAACGTGGGACACGCGACACCTAGCTGTCACTATTAGTGGTGCTAACACATGAGCTTCTTCCTGTTTTGTTTTTGTCTATTTCGCTTCGTTTCGTTTACCTCCAAGTTTATACTAGATTTTATTTTTCAAGGTCTCTTCATAAACATTCCTTTATAGTAATTTTGTATGTAGCCCCCCATATATTACATGGGTTATTGTCGCTCTTTTGAATATCTTTGTACTTTTGTTTAAACTTTACTTATTCAGCAGGCTTAATTTTCTATATGGTTTTTATGCTCTTTACACTACAACTATAAGGTTTTCTGCTTTGGACGGATTTCGGTGGTTGTTAGACCACTGTTTTCACTTGAGCAGAATTCTCAATATTCTGTAATTTTTTGTATAGTTGATTAATAGCAATGTAGACTTAAAAAAATATTTATATGAAGTTTAAATATCTAATATATCTAAATATATTATTTCACTTAATAAACCTAAAGTTTAAATATGTAATATAAATGAATATCTTGATTTGGGTATATGAAATTTATTTAAGATCCAATAACAATTATTTATGTTAAAAAATATGAAGTTTAAAGACAATCCGACATCAAGATCACTGAATGGATTAATTGTTCATTTATTTTAAAACATTGTTTAATAAGAATTTTCTAAAATCCGAAACTGGGAAATAAGATATATGCTCCATAAACGTTTGTGGCAAATAGAAAAGAATATTATATAGTGATTTTCCATTACAAGTTTGACATTCAAATGTACATTGCAAATGTGTATTTATTTACTTTACATACTATTTTATTACAACTCATGAATTGTTATTGATTCCTAATACTAATTTGTCAGTTAGTATTACTTCATGCAATAGTTTTGTAAGTTTATTTAATTGGAAAATGATTTTTCTCAGTTTGATCGAGTTTTTTTTCTATTTTTACTATTATATTTTTTAGAAATTTAGAAATAATAATAATGTCTATTTTTTATTTTTATTAATATGTGTTTGATATGTTTTAAAGGAGATTATATATTAGTGATTCTAAGCACTTTTATGATATTCAAAACTATATATACTATAAAGAGTTGTGTCCCACACTGACTTAAATAAATTTAAACACGGTTCTTTTAAAAAGTCTTAAACTTATAATTTATAGAAATTGTGAAAGTGTTTATAGTATTTAGGCTAAATAATTTTAAATGAAAAATTACAACTACACTTAAAAAAACTATGCCAATTAACGTCAATTGGCATTTTGATATATTTCCTAATTAAGAAGTATGTAATGTATTAGAGAAAGATGATAAGAGAGCAGTGAAATTTTGAAATTAAAGCATTAAAGCGTGCAACTGAAACTTCGAAAATAGAAATTCTGGGAAAGTTTAGATTTGGCGTTTCAACTTTTTGCATTTCACACAGCAAAAGGTGAAAATGGGAATAAAAAATATTTGAACTAAAACCGTATCGAAATTGCGCATTTTGTATGTCGTTCTTCGGAAATTGGACAAACAAAATTGCAAAGAAGAATATTAAAGCTTGGATTTTTGTGTGAGGAAACCGTAAGTCGAAGACCACGAAATGTTAAATTCGAACATGTAAATTCCAATTTCTAATTTACCCTTTGCGATTTTTTCAAAGCAAAATGCAAACGTTGGAAAGAAAGAAATTAAGAATCCAGAATCTGACATTTCGGAATCCAGAAAACCCTTTTTGAAGCACAATTACAGGAATACAGCTTTTTTCCTATTGACACCGTATGTTCTCATTTCCATTTCCATGAATTCCTATTTTTGGTTAATATTTCCATTATAGTATAAGATCACATTGGATTATAACATTTAAAAACTTCACTACTAAACCGTCATTATATATAAATCTATGAAGAACAACATTTATATATTTGACGACGCTGTTGGAAAAAAAGATTTAAGATGAATGAAAATGGAATTTTGCTCATTGATGTTAGAAAAAAGTGTTGTATACACAATGACAATGCTGGAAAAGCTAAAAAAGAACAAAATGGGAGGAGAATCCAAGATATGAATATGTTGGATTTGAAGGATTTGGTGTTTGAAGCACGTGATATTGACGATCACTTAATGATTAAGGAACATATTTCATATTTTTTAATAATTAAGCAACAAGGAAATATTTATACCATCATAAGAAGGAATCAATGAGGTGACAAATGTCAAGTTCGCACACTATGAGATAACTTAAGGCTGATAACAAGAGAGGGTAACAATCACTTATATGATTAATATGATGGCGTTATAGAAGAAACAGGCAACGTTATAATGACATGAAATAATTTTAGTATGTTTAAGTGAACTTTTAGATCATCCAGGAGATAAGAGAATTATATACATATCACATTAATCATGAAAATTCATTATATATATATATACTACATCATGAAAATCCCGAACTCATAATAACATTTTGCAAGATTTAGTCAATAAATAGAGCCTCCTACTCAGGGAAATCTCATTTTGACCTCATTTATGGTTTTTTATATGCACAAAAACTGGACTCATGAGCATCATTATTTTCCCTCTCATGGCTGCCAAAGAAAAAATTGTCAACATGGTGATACCAAAGTCCAGAATAGGAGGAGATGGGAAGATAAGTTGAGAGTCCTACTGCTGATGCAGGGGCTATAGTTTTTGGAGTGAAATGGGATGGGTGAATGAGAATGTTGCCAATTCGAATCTAGAATAAAAAGTAAGTGGACTACAACCAATTGCAGATATGAGAAAAGATGCAAAAGTATTCGCGCCTAAATAAATAATTTAATGTTTCTACATTGTTGGAGCTTATGCAACATTTTGACTTGTAACTGGTGCTTTAGAGTTTGGAATATGAAGGAACGAGCAATTTCACATTTTGTTATTTCATCTGTTGTTGAACATTGTCATTGTGTATAAAGCACGTTTGTCTCATGTGAGTTTCCAAAATTATAATTTGTAAATCTTGGAAGGGACGAGAAAGGTTCAAATTTGAACGTTGTATAGGAGGAAGGAGTTCATTTGCTTGTGATGGATGCATTCAATTAATTGTATATTCATTTGAGACTTTATTTCCTATTGAATTTATCACATATGCATCAAATATATTTTGATGTCTCACTTCCCCTTTATTGCAAAAGTTGATGAATATACAGAGTAAGCTAGGAGGTCATTCATTGGAGTTGTAGACATTACTTTATAAAGATATTAAGAATTCTATGAATTGTAGAGATGTCTCATGCACATGTTTTTGCAAAAAATATGATTTCTTTTGAGAATAAAAACATAAACATTTTGTAAACATGTTACTGAAGAATCAAACATTTTGTAAACATTTTTTATTATAAGATTTGACATAGAAAGAACTCGAATGTTAAGATTTCAAACAAAGATTTTGAATTCCATGTTACTGTTATGAAATTCTAGGAGTACGATATATAATTTTCAAGATTATTAATAAAGAGATCATCATTTCACTCTCGCACTAAAACATTGTCAAAATGCATGAAACTTTTACTCGGTATTTCATAAATTCGTTATGAATTATGTTTCCGGTTTCCAATATTCGAAATATTGAGAATCGAAATCAGGAAGGCAGCAAAATATTTCAACAAAAATGTGAATCCCATTTTTCGACATCCAAAATATCGGAAATCAGAAATGGCAGAAATGACAAATAACCATGGTTTCACAACTGAACCTTTCTGACTTATCTTGTTTTGGAAATAAAAAATCGGGTATCGTGTTTTGGAAATCAGAAATTTAAAATGATATTTTTTTTTGTTTTTTGTTTTAAGTTCATTTAAGGAAATAATATTTTATGTAAAAATTTTATACGTTAATTATTTCGTGATAGCTATAATTATTTCCTACTTAATAACTTTCACAATGAGTGTCTTAGTTCCTAAGAGAGTTTAGTCTAAAATGCAACTATTTTAAAATTTGTTGGATGTTTCTTGAAACAAAATTATATCTTTTACTATTTTGAAAGATGGTAAGTTAGGAGGTTGTTCATTGGAGTTGTAGACAATATCAGTGACAATTTCAAAATACTTGAAACTTATATTCAGTATTTGATAAATTAATTATCAATTTATCAAACATATGTGTGTGTGTGTGTGTGTGTGTGTGTGTGTGTGTGTGTGTGTGTGAAATACCAAATACCAAAATAATATGTACCTACAAATGTGAATAGATATATATATATCAAATATGAATACGTAAGAAGGACATATGTTTCTGGTTTTCGATATCCAAAATATCAGGAATAAGAATTGGGAAGCGAGCAAATCATTTGAACAAAAACTTGAGTCTTCGGTATCCGATATCTGAAATATCAGAAATCAGAAATCGCGGATTAGGAAAATACCCTTAACAAAAATTCAACTTTGCGGTTTTCGATTTCAGAAATTGGGTATTGTGTTTCAGAAATTGGAAATTCAAAATTTGAAAAAAAATTTGTTATTTATTTAAAGTCCATTTAAGGAAATAAGAGTTGATATTAAATTTTTATACATTAATTATTTCCAAATATATAATAACTGTTGTACTCAATAATTTTTACACTAAGTGTGTCAGTTTCCTAAGAAAGTTTAGTCTAAAAGGAAATTATTTCTCCATTTCTTGGATGTTTCTTTAAACAAAGGTAGATTTTTTATATTAACAAGTGAAAAAAAGAAACAGTACATTTATAGAGAAAATAATGAGAAGCTTCAACCACAATTTTATTTTAAAGACTTTGAAGCAATTAAGCTTTAGTCTTGTTTCCTACGTTGGACAAATGGATTGTCTTGCATTCGAGAGTATCTGGAAAAAGAGAAAGGTGGAGAAATGTGAATGCCTGAAAGAGATGTAACTCTTGATATTGTAGTGAATGTGAGTCCTTGTCTATCATTGTTTCCAATATCTATTGTAACATTTTGTAGGGTCATACCTTGGGCTTTATGAATTGTTAAACCCCATGCCATACGAAGTGGTAGTTTCCTACAGGATCCCCTTATTATAGGAGACATTGAAACATAAGTAGGATTCAAAGCATCCCATAAGGGTCCTTTGTAATAGAGAAATTCGAAAACAACAAAAGATGGTAAGCTAGGAGGTTGTTCATTGGAGTTGTAGACAATGTCAATGACTTTTCCAAGTGAGTCATTAACAAGTCCTGCTTGAACCCATAAATTAGTAGTTAACATGACTTGTTGACCAATAGAAAGAAGGACATTTAATGGAAACTACTCGTCATCAATGGATCTGTGGCCATGTTTGTTCCTTTGTTCTACAAAGCAATGTGCAATTGGCATATTAAGTTGTTTCAACATGCGTTTATTATGCAGTGCAACAGAGGTATTGGTGTGATATAAGTGGATAGATTGTTGAAAAAAAAAAATCACATCTGAAAGGCATGAGCTTGTTCTTGTAATTAGTAGTTCCCATTATTCAACAGTTGGTGTTCCATTTCGTAGGTTTAGCAAGATTTTTCGAAAGGCAGTTTAAGAAGGGATATTTCCTTGTTATCGAAAAATTGTTTCTATCGTGATAAAAGTATCAAATGTACGTGAGAGGGATGTTCCAATAGATGATCCTGCACACATGGGGATGCCCTTTACAGGAGGCACTTGTCCAAATTCACCAGCAAGGATTATGGAACAACCACCAAATGGCATTGTACAATTTGAGGGGAAATCTTGACGTAAGCGTGCATCAATTTGAGTCAACATTTTTGGTCCAATAAAGCTCATTTCGTCTATGAGAATATAGCGAATATGGAGGAGTTCTTATTGAAGTTTTGAAAGGGATTGGCCTTCAAGGGGTTTGATTTCACCAATAGGTATTCGAAGAGCATAATGTATTGTAGATGCATGTATGTTAAAAGTAGCAACACCAGTTGGAGCAAGGAGAAGAAGTGGGAAGGCACTTTGTTTAGATGTTGTTTGTAGTGTAGATTTTAAGCAAGATATGAGGTAATATTATATTTCCCAGTGCCTGCAGTACCTTTAATCACCATTTTGAGTGATGGAGCCGATGTAGTGTTTCTAAAATGAGAAATGATAACATCAAAGGCTATGTGTTTTATGGGAATCAGGTGAACTGGACAACGATAGGCTCTCTTCATCTAGCTGGGTGGACAACCGATTGAGTTCAATGAATGATGTTACTACCTAATGCAATTTGGTGGTTATATTGTTATGTGTCCAATTGTGATTTTTGTCAAAATCACGATGTCTAAGCATTTCAAGGTCATCAATTTGGATGTTGTTGCCTGGTTGTATTTGAGAGAGAAGCTCCCATTCATCCATTCTATGGGACAACTGAAAGGTAATATCATTAGAGTTTGAATCATCAGATAGAGGTGTACAAGGTTCTTCTTTTGCACATTCAACATGCCAGACATTATATGTGCATTTAATATGATGCCAATGAGAATTAATTTCAGAAGTTGTTGTTCCAATAGCCTGAGGGGTGGAACGAAAAGATTTGTATAGAATAAGTTCTCTCCAACAAAATGGTTCAAAAGATGAAGAATCAAAGGGAGGAATGGAAATGAATTGTGGATAGAATCTAACAATCTTGTGATGCAAGTTTTGTTTCCATGGATTTTGTTTCCTATTTGGAGAGAAAGACCAAGAATGAGCAGCTACAATTAGGGTTAGATGTTCAAGAGAAAGTGGTATTTGCATGTATGCAAATATGAAGGGGGTAGTTGGAGGGGTGTTATTAGTGCCATTACAAACACGACGAAAGACACTTTTACTAACATTCAGTGAAAATAAGTGACGGCTACAAAGAACAAGTGGGATTTTTTGCAGCATGTGACATGTCTCTTGTGCACTAATGTCTCGTTCTACAACTATTTGTATAAGCAATTGTTTGATTTGCTTAAGAATGGGGTCGTAACTTGGTGCTTCATGTGCAAAGTGAGAGATAATTGCATGGTAGCTTTCTAATTTTGGATCTACTTTTGATAAATACTTTGAAAAGAATTTGAGGACAGCGTGCCTAAAAAGAACAGGTTGGAAATCAACATTAGCCCTCCATATTGAAAGCATGGTAGGGTTGTGAATATTAAGAAGGGAAACATTTCTTGCAGGATTTTATGTCTAACGTCCATTTGGATCAATGAATAATGAAGAAGTAGCTTGTAGCTCATATGGAAAACCATAGAAACATTGAACAAATGTTACTCTTTTGCGAAAGCAAGTTAATTATGAGCATCCGGTGTGTCTTTGAACAAAATTTACAAGTTATTCATAGTCAACTGAGTAGTTTGGTGAAAATATGGATGGTGATGCAAGATTGCATGGATCATTTGTAGTAGAATGGTGTAACCCATATGTTGACAAGTGTGTATCATGAGGATTCCAAGCTGTAACATATATGTCAAAAAACAAATTTGCAGCTTCAACTCTAAGAATATCTCCCCAATATAAGGTATCCATATTTGGTGCATCTTCCAACCAAATAAAACCATGAATGTGTGTGGATCCTCTATGATGCCATTCATACCTACGTGGGAGTAAACGGAATATATTAGAAATGACATCTATAAAGTGAAAAATATGAAGATAAAAATAAGAATAAAGAGATGGTAAAATACCTGCACGAAGAATCTGTTATATGAAAACCTTTTCCAAGCACCTCTTGAAGGAATGTTTTGAATCTATTGTGCATGTATTGTGATGTAATATGTGGATTTGATATGATGTTGTGAACTTTGCATTAGTAGTCTTTAGATAAACTGGTAGAACATACAACAGGAATTAGAACATGCAAATCTGGCTAGTTTGTGTCAGGTGCACTAAGGGTAAAGAAGAAAGTTGGTGTACCTTGTTGATTGATCATATTTGTCAGTTCATCCCTACTTTTGTTCCAATATGAGCGTGTTCCACCTAATGAAGATCCAAACCTTGCGAACCACTCACCAATTTTCTGATTAGGCATGTCTTGCAATTGGTTAACAAGCTCAAGTATTGTCGGAGGTAGTGTATCTTCAAGATAAGTTTTGACAAAAATAGTGGCAATACCATTACTTCGATGATGCATAATTACATTGTATATGTAGTACCGGAACTGAGGATGTTGGCCAAATATGTTGTCATGGTAATGAATTAGGTGAAGTGCATGTTCATGCATATTAACCTCATGAATGCGTGGTTGTTTAAGCATTGTTTCCCCTATGGGGAACAAAGTTGGAAAATAGATGGAAAGAAGTCCTTCTGTGTTGTACTCATTGATAAGGGAAATGCCTATAGGGGGGGATCAATGGAAGGTGCTAGTGGGATATTTGGTATATGTAACAACCGTCTAATTTCTTCAACCTCAGTTCTAGCATTAGTTTGTGTTGAAATAAACAAGGAGGATTCTAATTCATAGGGTTCAAATGAATTCGGTGGTTGAACTATAGAGGACAGGCTTTGTTGATGAGATAATGTAGCATTGTTATTAATATGCAAAATCCAAGGTGAAATGTCTATTGAGACAAGAGGCAATGAAGATAATGAAACTAAGTTGACCTGTACATCCTTGTAGTATGGGTCATTTTCCATTTTGTATTGAAGGGAAGCAAGAACACGTGTTCGACTAGCAAACAGTTCATATGGATTGTTTGTAGAGTTGCATTTGCGAACAACAAGGACATCAAGTTCTGATATTAAATGGGTAAGGTATTTGGCAATATTGGAAATGTCCTGGGGGGAAGCAAATAGTATGTCCAGAATATTTATATTGACCACCATGAGCATGTGTAACTTGTAAGACTAGGTTAGCATGGCTAATGAGCATTTATTCAACTTGTGTAAGTACTGCAATGACAGGTGGTTGGATGCCTGGGTCCATATTGTTTTCGAATGAAAAACGATGGCCTTTTCATTCTAGAATACAATGAGAACAAGTATATGCATCATGGAATTTTTTCGTTACAATACCAGGGTAACATTCTTTGCAAATTGAGCGGACATGCATATCACGCAGTTGGTCCATTTTTTTATGAAATCGTTGATGTGCATCATCGAGGTGGGTGTTCAATGGGTTTCACATATATGGTGGACGTGAAGGTCTGTTGGAAGGTTTGGGAAGAGAAACTAGAGAAGACATATCCACAGGTAGTCGAGCATCTCTATAAAGAAGACGTTGTCTCTTGTTGTTTTTATCTATATTCTCTTCATATATAACTCTTCTTTGTGCATTGGCTTGTTCATTGTCATGAGTTGGCATAATGTCTACAACAAAATCATAAAATTGTTAAATACTTAGAATCTTTGATTGCTGGAAGCGACACATTTTCTATATGTATTAACTACAAACTATAGTTAATATTGATAGACATTATGCAAGCGACACATTTCTTAGTTTACCTACATGCAAGCGACACATTTTTTTAGCTGATTGCATGTAGGTAACTAAGAATGTTCTTGGAAAATAATATTGATGGAATAAAAAAAAAATTCAGGTCATACGTTGATAATTGTAAGAAAGCAGCAACATAGAAGAACAAAATCTAGTATAAAAAAGGATATATGAAAAAAATATAATATTTGTTAAGAAATAAGAAAATAAAGTTGTTAATTCGATAAATAAACAGAATAGAAAATTCTCATTGTATTCAAAAGTAATCATACATGTTGCATAAACAATTTAGGTAAAAAATGTTAAGTGATAGGTTCTAGAGTGAAAGTATCAAATTTCAAAATAGAAGTTGTTGATAATGTATTTTCAAAGAATATGAGAATATATCAGGTCGAAAAAATGTATATTTTTATGTATCCGGTGAAGTTGTCGATGATGTATTTTCAACCATAACAATTACAACTTTTAGGTGCGCAATTCCGTAGAACGTATTACTTCTAAATGAAAGAAAAAGAAGTAATTTTTCGCTGGGGATTGTTGATGTATTTGTAACTTCAAAATGTATTCATCTATGTATCTTATGTATTGAAACCCGATGTTTATTCCGGGATGTATTGTAATGTAATTGAGTCATGTCATACCCCGATGTTTATTCTGGGAAATTTCTATAATGAGAAATTCATGTCTAGTTATTGTGGGTAACCCTCCTATTGGTCAAGGGTTAAAGTCCCCACAGTTGTGGGGCCCTAGGGTTATTAGACTATCCTAGAGATGTTGACCCTAGGTGAGTCATTGTAAGTCGGTGCAATAGTCCCCACCATTTTGTTTAGGATAAACCTCCTTGTTGGTCGAACAAGGCAAAGTCCCCACAAGTTGTGGGGCACTAGGGTTATTAGACACTCCTAGAGATGTCGGCTCTAGTAAGTCATTGTTAAGTGAGGCTGACATGATGGAGTGGGTTCCAAGTGAATGGAAGAATATAAATAAAGAGTGAGTCTCTCTATTTAGGACACACACACTCACTCATTGGGGCGCATGAGTGAGAGAGGAGAAGCTCTCTCAGTGTGAGAGAGAGAGACAGAAGCTGTGGAGATCATGTTTTTGTTTTCAGGTTTTACCTTTGGTGCTGATTCTATCTCTGAGGAAGTTGTGGGGTTTTCTTCTTTATGGTTTCCCTGAGGAAAATTCTTTGTGTCTCTTGTATCTTGTGTTTTATTGCTTTGCTTGTTATTCTCTCAGTTAAAGATCCTAATGTAATTCTAGCTTGAATGATAAAAATCTAACATGGTATCAAAGCTAACCTGAGAAGAAGACATTATGCAGCTGCAGAAGGTAGGGATTCTTACTTTTTTGGTCTCTCTCCATAATATATCAGCAAAATTATGCTAGGCTGACTCTCCATTGAAGGGCGCATCTCTCCGTCGAAGCGGAATTCGATTCCGAGCATTTTCAGTTTTGGTGCGGAAAATTAGGGCTCCTTGCAGAAAAGGAATTTTTGAGTGAGCCTAGCATAGAATTTCTCTCCTCATCAAAACCAAAGTTTATAGACCTCGATCAAGTTTTTTGGTTGGATGAAACTTCAGGAAAGTCAAACCCTAGTTTGACCCCAAGCTAGAAAAACCCTAAATACTAAAAATGCTACGTTTTGGTACATTCGCTATATCCCAAGAATGGAGAAGGATCAGGAGCTGAAAATTGCTGAGGCCAAAACTAAAATTCTGGTGTACATTGTGTCCAAAATTCTACCTCATATTCGCTATATTCTGGGAGATATGATCCCTTCACGTTAGGGTTCCGGCCTCTTCTAGAATTCATCCCTAAACAGGACACCTGGGGAGAGTTGCTATATCTTGGGCTATAGAGGTCCAAATGAAATTCCTGAAGCTGTTCCAGAAAGGGCACGAAATTTAATTTCTATGTTCCAATTTTCAGACTTGAAGATGAACTAGTGACACGTGGACATTAGTACAACTTCGTTGTTCTGAACAGTCCTGTAACAGGTCACCTTGGGAAAAGGATCATAAATCCCAATTAGTGAAACCAATCCTCATGAAACCTATGGAGTTGGATCAGGGACATGCGAGGTTACCTAAATACAACATTTCAGATATAGAGGAGTAGTAATTTTGGAGATACCATAGAAACAATAACAGACATTTCTGCAGGAGAAATTGGAAAACTAGGGCTTCCTGTTCTGGGAGCTTCCCTCCACTGTTTTCAGAAAATGAGTACATTGGACAGCTCCATTTGAAGATATCTATCTTTCTATCCAATCAGATCTAAAATATTCCAATTTTTTAAAATTAGGGTTTCTCTGACAAACCCTAGATCAACTAGCTCCGGAACTATTACGATCACCTCAAATCGGTAAGATCTAATCTTTTGCTATTTTCATTTGAGGTTCTCATTTCAAATGGATCTATCACATTAGCTTGATGACAAGCTTGGGGAAGTTGACAACTTCCAAGCATGGAAGTATATGATCTCTCTAAAGAAATGAATTGGAAACCTACATATGTAGAGAGGTTCCAGTTCCAGAGGGAGATGAAGCTCAAATCCTTACACAAGAACAACTTGGTAAAGACCAAGAAGATCATTGCTGATTCAATCATGGATCAACTTGTACCACAAGTGTCTTCCATAAAGACACCAAATATGTTTGATTCCTTGATCAAGCTATTTGAAGATAAGAACATAAATCAGAAGATGGCTTTGAGAAAACAGTTGAAGAATGTGAATATCCAGAATGCAGAGACCATCCAATCATACTTTACAAGGGTCTCTCAAATCAAAGAACAACTTGAAGCGGTAAAAGAATAAGTGAAGAATGCAGAAGTGGTGATAGCCACCTTGAATGGCCTCCCAGGATCATGGGATTCATTCATTCGAGGAATTTGTTCCAGAAGGAAGTGATTACTTTCAGTAGACTCTGGGAAGAATAAGAAGCTCGACTCATAAGAAGAGAAGAGAAGATGGGAGCAATTGAATATCAAGCTCTCACCATTGAAAGAAGATCCCTCAACCAATGAGGAACATGAAGATCTCAACTCTTGAAGAACTACTTATCCATCTTAGAATTTGGATAAGAAATGATGCTATTATGAATGAATAAGACGATGAAGTTGAAGGCTCAAGAAGGGGTCTACCCACGAAACAAATAAAGATAAGTATTCAATTGTCATTTCATGATATTGTTTTGTTATGCATTTGTTTATATTCAGTTAATGTATTATGCATGATAGAATTTTTGCATTAACGACAATATACTACTAATATGCATATGATGGGTAAGTAGCTCATGGTGCTATACAACTCTCCATTGCTACTTATCTAGAATGAAACCTCTTTGCTGACATATTGGATTAGTGCACAATCTCAATGTTGTCCTGGTAGAGATGGAAGACATCTAGAAAGTTTCAGTGAGATATGGATGGATGTTGTATTGGCTAAAGTAGTTGCATGATCATATATTTATGCATTAGAACTTTCCAGTATGAATATTCCTTATGAAAATTTTCTAACCATACAATTGTATTTGACTTGTAGGAAATATTGCATACATAATCGCCTACAAGAAAAGAAGGATGAGACTTGTTCCGAAGAACAAGCGACGACATTTCAAAATAAAGAATAAATATGATGAATGCAGTGACATCATTAATAAAGAACTTTCCAGCTATGAAGAAGTAACCAAGAAGAAAGGGAAGACCAATTCAAGAAGAATGATGTCTAGGATGTAGTATTGAGACCTGAAGAGAATTTCATAGTTGCATCATGCAGTAGATGGAAACACCATGGGATAACACATACATGATGAGCTTTTTGAATATCTGAACCTTTGCTACAAGGTTGATAGAGGATGGAAAGCTCACAGATGGGTGTGAGAAGAAATTTTGAAAAAGTTCAAGATAGAGGATCTTGGTATCCAATGATCCTAGATGGATACTACTTGTCACTCCGGTACAGAATGTTTCAGTGCATAGAGTATGAAAGGCAGAGGGAGAATGATGCTCTGCTTCAAAGGGAGTGACTGTAGAAGATCTTGAGGTTCGACATGGTACGACAGAATGGATAGATTACTAATGACTCTAGGCTTTACTGAGAGTAAAACGGATTCCAACCTTTGCTTCAAGGTTGAAGGCGGAAGACCAGCGATGCTCCTGTTATGTGTCGATGCACTATTTTTCTAGGCATGGAGGTGTGGGAGAATGTGGATGGAATCTTCCTCGGACAAGGGAAGTATGCAGAAGAGATCCTAAATAGGTTTAGGATGATGGATTGCAAGGCCATGACCACACCTATGGCATTGAAGCTAAATCTATTGAGTGTTGCTTCATTAGAGATGGTTGATTCCATGATGTATCGTCAGATGATTTGTTCCTTTATGTACCTGATGAATACGAGACCAAATATTTGATTTGCTTTGATGGTTGCAAAGCATGTAGTAAGGTACCTGAAGGGTATAGTTGATTATGAGCTCAAGTACGAGGTGAATCGAAAGATTAACCTAGAGGGTTATGTTGATTTAGATTGGGCAGGCAGTGCCATCGATAGGAAGAGAACTTCAGGATGTTGCTTCAGTATGGGATTAGGTGTGATATCTTGG